>CM074488.1:52386701-52522770 GCA_037389245.1 Oryzias sinensis
GCTGCTCGCTCAGCCTGTTCATGAACTGGGGGGAGATCTTCAGGGAGGAGCCATTGTGCAAACTGCAAAAAAAAAGAGGTGAAACGCTGGAAAAACCATGAGAGCCTGTAAGTGGTAGAAAAGTTCCCCTCAGGAAGTGCTTTAGAAACCCCAAAGATTCATTTTTCAGAGTCGGAATGTGAACGGCGGCTTTAAATTCAGTTCTGAAGTTTTTCTTGTTTGCTTTTAGTCAGCTCTGGGTCCAAAAGGAGCTCCTTTCAGGGGACCTTGAAGGAAACAGTACCTGTGAGCGGAATTCTTCTAGATCCCTCTAGTCTTCCTCCTCAGTCCATGAAATTTTTTTTCATGGCCAAACTTTAGCCTTCTGCCTTCACTCATTTTCCTTCCACATCCCGCTGCACCGTCGTTGCTGCCAAAACTTTCACGGAGCGGAATCTTGAACCGTCTTTTAGGGAGTTTCTGAGCCATGATGATGGAATGATATGAGCAGAAGAAATGGAAAAAATCTAAAGGGGGAAAAGGGTGTGGAGGGATCAGGACGGTCCGAATGTAAAGCGATCTTCTAGAGAACGACGAGGGAGCGGAAGGCGAGCAAAGGCGGCGGTCACTCTAACAAAAAACTGTTTATTCACATCTTTAAAACCTGAACAGTGTAATGCTGCACTTCGTACATTTGCAAAGAATGGAATTTATTGAAGGAGAAGAATTAAAATACAAGGCGATCAAATGGAAACGGGGCAAAAAGCTCAAAAGCAAAAACTAGATTTAGTTGTTCTCATTCTCGTTCATAAACTCGGGTGCAGACGACCTCTCCAGCAGTCATAGTCTGAAAGAAAACAAAGACGGATGAGATGTTTGGCATCGCTTTCTGCTGAGACATTCTTCACACAAAGAGTTGAGGCTCCAACAAATCATCTGAAAAACATCTGTCCTTAATAAATTCCCTGAGATATGACTTTGTTTGGATGATCACATTGTGGTTGAGTTTGGGTTTGACAAGAAAAGAATCTTTTAACTCCACACAAGAATGACTCCAGAACCATCGACACATTTGAGCATAATTGAAGGATTTATAGATTTCATTGAAAGGGCATTGACTCTTACAGGAAAACAGTTTGGCACAAATATTCTTTTTCATTCATTGAACTCTTATTTTGAAATACGCAGAACTCTGAGCGAACATTCAGGTTCATAAAAGAATTTTTAACGCGATACACATTGCTTCTCGCTGTTTTCCTTACAGTCGTTCTTCTTAGCTGTCTACGGCCAGTGACCGTCCAGCAGCGTGCCTCCACCGGACCAAAAAAGCAAATAATAAGTGTTGAGCCAGACGTTGATAAAGGTGTTTGAAATTAGTCAGCGAACCTTAACGTTTGAATTATCCCGACAAGCACTTCCATAATTTCTATCTGTAGTTGCTTTGATCTGTTTGTTACTGTATGGTTTTTTTATGTTCACACCGTAAATGTGAAAGCGAGATTTAAAATTTTCAAGAGATTCACATTTTCAAGTGAATCTCAGTTCATTTGTTTGGTCCTCACGAGAGTTTAGAAGAGTTTTTTTAAGAGTAAGCTGTGCAGATATTTCAGAAAAATATCTGCAGGACAGCGAGAAGGCACCTGAGGTAGAAGGAAGAGATAAAACGTTCTCTCTAGGAAAATGAAACCCAAAAACGTAAAAAAAAATCCTCCTATTACATCCTATTGTGTGTTTATGGGTGATGGGACTGCAACTGTTAAGCTCTTTGGGCCTTCTAAGAAGGTAATAAAGCACCATTTACCATTTTACACCCAAAAAATCTATTAAAAATCATTATTTTATAATCACCAGTATGAGTTCTCCATCGTTCGTCAGCTCTCTGGTCCATGATGTCTTCGGTCCGTCGCCTTTTAGTAAAGTCTGTTCACAGCTGATCTTTCGGTCTGTTTCCCATTTAGGAAAACTCTGCAGGAAAGGAAATTAAAAGAGGATTGTAGCTTGACATCTATGAAATTCTTTGCACATTGAACCTACAGCAAAACTTGGGTTTGGCTGTAATAACTGGCAGATCTCTGCGTGTCAGAACATTTTTACGACCTGCCAGGAACTACGTACATCACTCTTTCAACGTAAAGAAATTAAACACTCCCCAAAGACACTTTAGAGCTGCACTGAAATCATTTCCATGTGCTACTTTTGTGCTGAACTGGAGTTCTGCAGGCCACAGCTGAATTCTGGTATGCAGGAATAGAAGGAGAATGCGCACCGTGCAGGGGCGTCCGTCCACCGTGGCCTCGCTGAAGGACTGGCCCACAGTGAAGGAAACATGGGTGGTGCGGACGCTGGTGGACGTCTTGATGGACAGATTGTCTCCCTGCTGGGCGATTTCCACCGCTGGGCTGGAGGCTGCCGCCACAGCAATCTTCCTCAGGAACACGTTCACACCTGATCGAACAGATACGAGGGGCATCACTCTGGAGAAATGCCCTTCAGTGGACCGAATGCAACAGCAGCTGCTCAAAGCCAGCTGGTCAAAATACATAAAAAAATAAGAAAAATTAAACCTACAAGCGGCTTGGACATGCCTTCACTGGCTAGCAATTACTACACGCCCCTCGATCTCCTGTTCCCCCTCAAAATAATTTAAAAAAAAACTTTTTTCAAAATGGTAGCGTTTTGCTGGGTTTATCTCCATAGCAACCATTGCAGTTTTTGGTCACCTGGGGGTGCCAAACAGGTTAATGTCATTTTTAGAAGAATCGGCTGAAGTAAATTTTTGGATTTCCTTGGCAACTGAGGTTTTTTGAATAAAAACCTAATATGCTATATCGTTTTGCTCAGCCTGAGCCAACAAGTCATATAATACATTTTCACAATGTACCGCTAAAATTGTGCGAGCAAGCAGGGAATGCAACTTTTGTGGGCATTCAAAATCTACAAACTTTAAGACCAAGTATTTTTCCAAAGTAGCTTCTATATGATGTATGAGGAGTTAGGTTTTTTTTATTAGTTTGGGAAGTTCAAGATCCATACAGTTTTCAGCTTAAGTATTTAGGAGTTCTTTTTTTTAATTTTGGGATTTTTCAAAAGCCTCCTACAGCTCTCTCTGCTGATCTTCATTTGCCGAAGTAGCTTTGCTAAATAAGTCAGTTAAGTATTCCGTTAGACGCATCCTAACTTATTTAATTGTCATAACTGAAGCTGAAAAAGCTGCGAAACTTTATTTTTGGAGAAACTGCCATTGGGATTTGCACCGTAATTGAGAGAACCCACACCCCCTCATGCTGAAGCTTGCTTCTTAATTCCAGTGTCTGAAGGTTTAATTCTTTCAGATAAACGCTGCATGAATTAATCAGTGATTGATGGTTTAAAAAAAGGCAAGTGAAGACAAGAGTGCTGTATGATGGAATTAAAAATGCCACAACCATATGAAAAAAGAATTGCTATAGATTGTTTTCAGCTCCAGACACAAAATTTCTTGTTTTTTTTTGTTATAATATGGGATTTATTTATTTATTAAGTCGTTGATTTTACATAGAAATTACATTATTTGACCTTCTAAGCTTTTTAGTGCATTGACAGTAAAGTATAGAGTTGAATCAGGAAAGAGGCTTCCTTAAAGCCGCACTAAGATGAATTGTGTTTTTAACTTGTTCCTGTAGTGTTTTTCTAATGATGGAGGACAAATGTAAAGAAAATTAACCTCAAAACTGCATTTCTGGGTATTTTTTTTAAATCAAATTGTTGTCAATCAGGAGCAGATGAAAAAAAGTCGTTAGAAAAAGATTGTATTTGTGACATAGAAAATACCCTGGGCGGGGCCAAAAGCTCCCTGCTCCACTCCATTCTGATGCATCCACCTGCAGACAAATAGATCCATGATAGTCTTTGTTTTCCTCGTCTGAGCTGGAATCTGGATCTAAACTGTACGGCTGGATGGCTGTGATGTTGCTCGCCATTTTCGTTGGCAGGAGAGACAGATGGGTGACAGAAAGTGGGCTTGCTCTCTGCCAGCATTCCCGCCCACAACTCAGAGGAAAGTCTTCTAATGAATTCCTGCCGCTCTGCAGAAACTATGTTGTATGTCCTCAGGCTTTTGAATTTTGCCCAAAAACAACATAATCATGATCAAAAGACAACTGGGAACGCTTTGAAAACAGTTAAAAAGATGATCAGAGGGGGACTTTAATGACGAAAAGAACACATGAACTGAAAGACTTTAGATCTTTTGGAGAAACTTGGATGGTGGCTCTGCTTCTCCTCATCGTTTGCATGTGAGGTGGCCTCGCATCGAGCAGATGGCGGTATCTGATTCCCACCGCATGAGCTCATGTTGAGGATCTAACAGGAACAGCGCAGACAGTTGTTGTATATTGGGTCAGGAAGGCCCCGGGCGGGAAAGGAAAGTCAATCCTGAGAGTTGGCAGGCTGCTGGGGCCCGCGTGAAGGTTTGGTTCCACTTATCCTCGCTGTAATTACAACCGCATGAGAAGGGCCCGGCTTCAAATGAGTCTGATCTGACATGACCACGGGCTGTTTGGCTCCGCATTTTGAATCGATGCTTCTTGGCCCCTGCTGACCTCTCGCTGCTGCAATGATCCTCAGATACTAAAGTTTAACAGAAACAGTCCTCCAAAAAGCCTTTACAGAACCTCTTTAGATGACTTCCAGCTGATAAAGCCTCGGAGAAAGTGACTTTTAAGTCTTTGTTATGGATATGACCTCCCTTTTGCTTCCTCCTGGTTACTTTGCATTTTTCCTACAGAGCTGTGATTTAGAAAAAGAAAGAAAGAAAAAGTTCCAACTGTAGCAAAATGTTCCAAAAAAAAACTTTCAGGATTTCTTTGCATTTTTATATTGGGGGAAATGCTTGCAGGACACATGTGTGATGGTTGAAAAGTCCCTTTTTTTGATAGAGATGATCATGAGCCAAAAGAACTCATGCGTATAATGCTGCAGACAATGCATGGAACTCACCGAGCGCTTTCAGAAGCTCCTCGAAGTTTTCTGAGGATTTCATTCTCCATTTCCCGGAGAAATCTGTCGCCTTATTCTCCATGTCGCTGCGGGCTGCAAGTGAGGAGCGATCCCGAACCTCCGGTGGGTGAAGGCGTCTGTCCTCCCGGTTCCCGGAGCCGACTCCTCCGCTGCATCTGCGCCGTCGCTCATTGGCTGCCGGCTGGTCCGAACCTGATGCTGATCCAGCCAGTAAGAGGGCCGCTGGCTGGGCGGGACCGCACCCCCCCCCCCCCCCCCCCACACACACACACACACACGCACACCTCTGGCAGCGTGGTGAAAGATTTGGACATGAGCTGGAAAATGCGCTTCCAATGAAGCGCTGATCATCACAAGAAGCTCCACAAAGACAAGCGGCACTTCTACTGTCAGTCGGGGTTTATGTGAACAATAAAAATATGCTTTTCTGTTTGTGTCCCTGAACTGGAGGAGGTCTGAAATCCGGTTTATGGGTTCAACTTTTCAGCACCACAGTGAGGCTGCAGGAACTTAGAAGATGAGACTTCCAGATGGACGCCAACCCAGAACCTGAGCGCAAGGATGAGACATTATCTCAGCATTTATACTTTAACAGGCATGAAAATCCTTTGAAGTTTACAATCAAGATTTTACTTTGCCATAATTTTATTTGGATGTCATTTGGGTAAACCTAACTACTAAATGTAGTCATTTTAATCAACTTTATTTTAAAATGTCTTTCTGAATATTGAAGGACATTGTACAATTAAATCACATAAAAAAAACATGCTGGTCCTCCTGTCCAACATTCATTCAATTGACAGATTTCGTGTAGCCTGCTTTCTAGTGGTGGGATGTGGCCTTCCAAAAAAACTCACTCCTGACTGGTTGTCATAAAAACATTGACTCAGATCGACTAGGACCATCACTGCTTACTGACAACCAATCAGATATATCGCTAGAGGAGACATCACTTGATTCTTCATGGGAGGAGAGCTCCGCCATATTGGTGAGGTCAAGTCAATGCTGCAGTGCATGCATATGAACACATTTTTTGCGAAATGCCGCTTCATTGTGCGGGTTTCAACTGCCAAAATCGAAGAAATTAGTCCACGAAGGAGGAAGGCATAACATTTCACAGGTAAGTACTATATATATTTTTTTCTTTTAATGCATGCATGGGCTTCACTAATAGTATACATGTTGACATTCATGATTATGCTGCAGGGCTATTAACATGTAGGGATGATGTACGTATAATTTGCTGTCGACATAAATGTACATTTTATTTTGTTAAACCTATATACAGTATGCTAGGACTAGGCTAATATAGTAATATAGATTTATGCATTTCTGACTCAGTGACCGAACTTTTCTTGCAGGTTTCCAATGGATTCAGACTTAAGGAAAAGGTGGGCCTTAGCAATATAAACAGCTAGCCCAGATGGATCACTTTGGTTACCAACAGTCTGGCTATGTTCAAAACATTTTGTGGAGACACATTTTGATAAGACTGGCCTGACTGTTTGCTTGAAACCCGACTCCATTATACCATCTGTGTAACGCCAAATTGATCACTCATATGAGTTAGTAAATCTATTGTTTTTCTTTAATTATTTATTTTTAAGGGTAAACCTACGATTGACTTTTGGACATATTGTTGACTCATTATTCATGTATTATTATTATTGACGTATTATTGATTTATTCTTATCATTTATTATTATTATTATTGAATTACTGTTGATTTATTATTTATATTGATTTTTTATTATTCTCTACTTCCAGATGTTGGCGCCACGTGTTCCCAGGTTTCCCCCTTTTTCTTTTCCTTGGTGATTCCATGTCAGTGCCTGCCATGTAGTGCTGGATGCAGGTTTTCTTAGGGTGTGCCCTATCCTTCGCCACCATCTTTTGGAGACTTCTACCTCTACTGGTTGCTGTTCTGTACTCTCCCATAAGCAACCTCTTGGTTGCTGATGATGTTGGGCCAGTTTAGATAAGCTTTTAATGATCCTGAAATAAACTGCATATAAGTAACACGTTCAGTCTGTAGGACAGTGGTCTTTAAGGTGAGTCTTTCAGGGCTTCTGTCCTGTCAGCTGTTCCCATCGGTGCTGCTGCTGATCACCTGAGTGCTGTTAAGTACTTGATCCACATAACAGGCAGGATGGGGGAAGGTCACACATGAGGATTGGAGGACACATTTGTAGGATGTTGCATTTTATGTTTGTTACAGATTTTGGTGCGGAAAGACTCCGTAATCCTTTCAGGGATATGAGCTCGATTCCAGAGTACAAGTAGAAGAAAACTTTTGGCCCATCCTCTGAGGGGATTTCTGCTCTGTGTGACTCATTGTCCTAATTTTTTCACTGTTTCACTTGTTCACAACCAAACATATTTCATCAGGTCTGGATTACATGGAATGCCACTGGAAACATGATGCAAAGCATTCTTCTAACAAAAGAGCCACAATGTTATCTCTAAATATTGTTCTGTGCAGAAACGCCGTCTCCATAGGGAGTTCCAGCGGTGCTGAAATTAACCACATCCACCCACTTTGGTGCAGAGAACACATTCTACTCTTTCTACAGAACCATTCACCGCTGGCTGACCTCAGACATGCGGACGACAGCAGCAGCTTGGGGCTGAAAGGAAGAATGGCACTGATGATAGAATAACAGTGAACGCTGTGATCCCTGTTGCCATGGCTACAGATATCCTGATAAATCTGTGACCGGCCTGAAAGCTGTTAACTCCCTTTACAGAAACTTAATGACGGCTGTTTAGTTTCTGGGTCTGGAAACTTTTAGGTTTGTGCTGTCAGATTTTAACAAGATTGGTATTCTGGGGTTAAGTCTAAGTTAGTTGTTCTTGATTCGTTTTCTAGCAGTTGGTGTCGTGTAACATTAACAACATGTAACATTTAAAAATGCTTTTGGATGTTTTGATGCTGACAAAACTGTACATACTGAAGTTTTTCTATGATTTTATTTTAATGATTTTATTAAGGGCTCGTCTAGCGCCATCTAGCGTTGGATGGTTGGAATTTTCTCCAAAGCGGAACGCCTCTCAGTTTCTTGTGGTTCCCGACGGAACACAAAAGAGAACGCACAGGCAACACGATAATGTCGCGGCATCTTCGCTTCGTAGCTCGGACGGTGATGGTCCAAGACGGCAACATCGACGCGGCCTATAAGACGTTAAACAGGTTAAACAAATTTAAACTAAATCAAATGTTAATAACGATATTTTTTTAATCTAAAATGAAAGTGTCGCGTGACCTTAAGCACTACGCCAGCTTCCGCTCGGTGTCACCTACTCGCAGCTGCGCAGTAGAGATATTTTTTATTTATTTATGCCTTTTGACCGTTTTTATTTAACAACCATTTATTTATTTGTGTGTTTGTTTTTTTACATTACTGTAAGTAATTTAACAGTACAGTCAGAACATTTGCTGCCGCCCAAAGTCTTGTTGAAGGTTTTGACGTGGTAGTTTTAAGTTTAAGCTAGCATTAAACAACTGAATTAGACAAACAAGTACAAGAAAAAAAACGTTTTTGCTTTATCGGCATTTATCTCGGGTGTCCCGTTCATTTTTATTGTTCTAAAGCTTGACTGCATTAGACAAAAAAAACTTTTAAAGAAAATAAATGTCCAAACGTATGAACTAAGCAATAAAAAAATATCTAAAAGTGCTAGAGATTTCTGGTATGACAAAAGAAATTAATTGAGTTTAGGATTTTGCCATTTATGTCTCATTTCTTGAACTTATAAAACTGTTCTTATATAGAAGTTTTTGAGTTTTTTGTGAACAGATTTTGTAATAAAAATATCAGAAATTAAGTAAAACCTATGTTTATCTCATACGTAGATAATGAATATAATAATCTCAAATAAATATAATTTAATAGTCAATAAATTAACAATTATTTTAAAAAATGAACATAAGGTCAGAAATGTACTAAAAACTCATTTTATCAAATTAATTTATTTTAATTCTAATCTAAAATCCCCTAATATTACTTTAAGAACTCCCACAGAGCCCATTTGAGAACCACCGAATTATCATTTTTCATCAAGATTTAATGCAGAAATGAGCAAAAGTGTCCTAAATATTAGTAAAATTTGTAAAAATCTATAAAATTCTTGCCAACTCTAATGGAGGCAACCTACTAAGACCTGTAGTTGTTTTTCATAGTTGCCATAGCGATGGTGGAATGAAGCGTTATGCAAGTGGCAAAGCTTACTAAGAGCTTTTGCTTCGCCACATCAGTTAGTCTTTTTTTAAAGCTAATTTAAACTTTTTTTTTCTGTCAAATTATGTAAAAGATACAGCTTCTGCTGATTGCAGAAATATAGAGTTCATTTGTTTGAGTCATTTTTCATCAAAAGATGTGAATGGGACATTTGACCCCCAGCACAGAAAGTGGCAGAAAACAAAGTGATGATTGATCAGGACCAATGAACAGAAAGAGAATCAGACTGCAGCTTCATTTCAGTCTTGATAGTTTTGTCTAAAAGAGGTTTTAGGAATTAAAAAAAAACTTTACATGTTTTTAAAAACAAAAAGAGTACTTTCTGTAGTATTTTTGATTCTTTTGAGCTGTGAAATGATCAAATATTTCACAAATAAAATGTCCATTTCATTCAAATTGTATCAGTAACCTGCATTGACCTGCAGATGGCAGCATTTCCTAAGCATTTCCTGTTTTCCCTCTGCATTCACAGGCTTCTGACTCAGGATGGGATCATCGACACCGTGAAGCGGAAGCGGTACTATGAGAAGCCCTGCCGAGAGCGACAGAGGAAGAACTTTGAGAACTGCAAGCGCATATACAACACGGAAATGGCCCGGAAAATTGCCTTCATCTCCAGGACCAACAGAGACGACCCCTGGCTGGGCTGTTAGAGCCTTTCGATTGAGGAAAGAAAGCTGTTGATGAGATGAGCGAGCAAAGCAGAAGACAAAGAGATCGCACATAGCACGCACCTCTGTCAGCTCCTGATCCTTTTCCACAGTCATGTTGCAGCCACTTCTGCTCCCCTCACTGTGAACTGTCATGTTGACACCCTGCAGCTTCAGACGATAAATGCTAAATAAAAATGTTGCCTAAAAGTTCACAAATACTGCTTTTTAAATATTCTTTAAAATCATTTTATTTTATTTTGTGGTCTCTCTGTAGTTTGGATTTTCCCTGGTGAAATTGACAACGAAAAAAATGGTTTTGTCTGTAATTTTAAATCATTTTGAAGGTTTTGATGATGCAACGAAGTTTAAATCTTTCACGGAGTTTTCTCCACACAATAATTGCCTCTAGCAGAAAGAGAGCAAAGACATTTCATGTTAAATCTGCTTCTCAAGCGATGGCAGATAGTTGGATAACGCCGCTTTGGATTCTTTAACGTCCGTGTATATTTTTTGTTGCAGTTAAAACAGGAACTAAATCAAAAGGACCATTCAAAGCAATGGTTGAATGCACATTTTTGGTGAAACTTTAAGTATAAAGTAAAGAAGTATTGTTAAATTAAATGCATAACTAAACTGAATAGTATTCTTTTTCCTTTTTAGTCATGGTTCCTCATAAACCTTTTCATTTTTTTGGTGGTAAATCGGCGAGCCGTTCAGATTGTTGTGCGTTTTGGTTGTTGAAATCATATTAAAGGTTATTGTAGGAGAAACTGAAGTTAAATTGTGGATATTTAGTCGTTGCTCAAATGCGCGAAGAGTTCTAATGTCACTTTTAAAAGCAGACGTTCTTCAGGATGTGGCGACGTCTCAGTTCCAGATCAACCTGCCTGAAAAATGTTGGACGGATGACGCGTTTTCTTTCACCTTCCTCTCTGAGGACACGAGGACGTTTGAGCAATCTTTGCATGTTGTGAAATAAACAAATGTGTCTGTTGGCACGCTTCCACTGATGGGTATCAGGCTCCGTGCAGGGAGCACCTGAAAATGTAGGAAGCCTTTAGGTTTGGACTGACAGGATGGACGGGAGGAGGACTGCAACCAGATTCTGGTCATTACAACTCATAAAAGATTTATTCATAATCCCAGATTAGAGACTCAGAAGAACTGTTTAAAAAAAAAACATTTTTAATCACTCACTGTTGTTATCAACCTGTAATTTACATTAAATAAATACTGTTGGTCTTGTATCCATATAAGATGCCACAAATTTTGTAGGGTTACTGTTTGCTATGGTTTGCAATCATAAAAAAAAGAACTTGAACTAAATGTTCTGATGTTCTATCCTGCTAACGTCAACAAAGAACCACATAAAGAACATTTCTAATCCACTGCTTTAGTGTACCAGGAAACCTAGTCCTGCTGTCAATCTGTTAACAAGTCCGACCCATGTGCATTGTTAGAACCTATTCTTTGAAAGACATTTGAACTTCAGACTTCCCCACCCAGAGCCGCGGCGCTGTTCACTGACTTTCTATATGAGGAGACCAGAAACAAAGCGGAGCTGCTATGTAATCCTGCTGGAGGCATCTTGCATGTGACCAAAGAAGTGATTCACTTCTCCAGCCTGAACTTACATAAGATTATTTTCTAAGCCTTCAAACAGAAGCTTCAGACTTCCTGCCTTCTCAGCAATAAAGGAAACTTGATGTAGGAGGGTTGTAAATGAAACAAATCCTATCAAACAAACTATTCCAGGCAAATGGTGAAAATCTTATGAAGTGGAGGAAAAGGTCTTTCCAAAACATGTTTACCAAGAATGCTTTGTTTGTCATTTCTTTGACCACTTTTTACATATTTTGATGAGCACGAGTCAAACGTGACCCGTTATGAGCGACAATGTTTTTTCCAAACGACGGCTGCCTCGTGCTGCTCCTCCACCACACTATCAACACGTGCTGCTGATACAGGTGTGGCTCGAGCTGAACTAGTAACGGCCAATCAGCGTTGAGCTCGCCTCAGATTGGTTGAACGTCCGCCAATGAGGGAGCGGTACTTAGCCAACGTTCGGCGAGTGCTCTCGGGCACGTGCGGAGTCATCTGCCGTGAGCACTTGTTGTCCGGGGCGGAGCTTCTGCCTCAAAAACACGAGCGGCGTTTCTAGAAAGGGAAAGGTGCCGCGCGCTCTCCGAACATTAGGAGGAACAACCGCGAGCGCATCAGCTCCTCACTTTAGCCTAGCTTACCCAGCAATCCTCAGAAAAGGTAAGATATACGCCCACTTTCTTCTGTTAACGAGACTTTTACGGCGACAAACGACTAAGCTTTTGATATATATGTGTTACATTGTGTTCTTTTAATGAGTTATATAAAAAAAACAATATTACGGCTACCTAAACATTTTCATCCGAAAATGAAAATGGTTTCGCGGTGACGCGAAAAGCTCGTATGCTAATGTGGGGTTAAATTTAAAGCGAATTGTTGACTTGTTAAAGTTTTAAATGTAGCATAAGCGTTAAACTTGGATTATTACTGCTTTCCCTCGTGGACGTCAACAGCGGAGCCCGTGAAGCAACAAACGGCGAACAGGCTGCTAACGGTCATTTATAGCTGCTCGTTTTGACCTTTTAGATTAAAGTACGAATTACATGTTTTTCTATGTTTTGCTTCGTTGTTTCTCAGCCCTTGAGTATATATTTGTATAGTTAGTTTGAACTTTATTTATTTGTCTTTTCCCCACTTATACCTAAAAAATGTCTTCTTGTAGTCTGAGTTATAAAAAAATGGCAAAGTTTATGTAATGGTGCTTAAATTTGTTTTGATAGTTTACTCTGTCACATAGATGGAATGAAACTTTAAAAATGCATTTTTATTAAGTGAACGTTATGGGCACCCAATGGAGGAACATTAAAGGTTTTCTCATGATTTTAACAATAAAACTAAACATTTATGTGATTGCAAAGATAAAAAAAAAATCAAGGTGGAGCTTTTTACTTGGACTTTATTACATTGGAAATAACATGTTTCTTAGAATTTAGTAACAGAATCAGAAGTTGGTGGAGATTCTTTTGAAATGGGGTTTGCTGATAAAGATCACATTTTTGGTTTTGGTTTTCTGGCACACATTGAGTTATTTTTTAATGAACATTTTTATGAAAAATGTGATGTAATGAAGGGTTTCCTTCCCCGGTGTTTGGTCCTCGTGGTTATATAAACAACCGTTCTCATTTGATCTCCCAGCCTGAGTCATTCCTGGAATTGGAGGCTTGGCCCTTCATGATCACATTCACCTTAGTGATGGTCCCTTTAGAGTGTGTGTGTGTGTTAAAAAGTATTTATATTATTTATTGTAGATTTAATTTAATTCTTGTGAAATTTGATTTAAAAAGGTTTTCTTTTGGTCATTCAAAGCGTTTAATCCTGTAAATATGTAATTGTTTTCTCTGTTTCTGCCTGTGTTTGCAGATGAATACTCTGGGCGCGTCTTCTAAATGGCCGTCTTGCGACTCGCTGCGCTCCAACTCCAGCTTCCTCCCCAGTGAGGGCGAGCAGACCGAGGATGAGGCGGACGTCTTCTCCGAGGCTGAAGGGGACGGTGGGAAAAAGGGCTGCCTGTCATCAGATGAGGACGCTTCGGGACCGCCGTTTCCGCCTCGGTCAAATCAATTGTACACGCGGCCCGAGCACGACCAGCCTGGACTCTGCCCCAAGATGGTTCAATACCCAGACGCGTCGCCCTCTCGTGGAGCTGCTGAGCAGCAGACCACCGGGGACCTGGCTTTTGCTCGAAAAGTGAGTCCCACAGTGCAGCTCACTGCAGCGATTTCCTCCGACGAGACGCAGATCCAGGATGTTAACATTTGTCTCCTTTCTTTTAGTGCGCTGATTTGCACAGATTTATCCATCCTCTGCTAGAACTCCTTCAGGGACTGAAAACTGGGCGTTTTGACAAAGGTAAGGTACATTCTGACTTTATTTTTTTAACGTTGTCATTGGTTTGTGTCTTTGACATCAGCATGTTCTGTGTTTTTAAAGGTTTAAACAGTTTCCAACAAAGTGTTGCCATCGACAGACTCCAGAAGATTCTGGGAATATTGCAAAGACCTGCAATGGGGTGAGCTTCTAAAATCAGTTTCCTCTCACTCCTCTGACCGATTTAAGAGCTTTTTTAACGTCGTTTTCCTCGTGTTTTTGCAGTGAGAGATACCTTCAAAACCTGCTGCAGATCGAGATGCTGTTGAAAGTGTGGTTCCCTAAGAGGGCCTTAAAGTCCACCGCGCTGCTAACACCTCCTTCAACTCTGACCCCACACTGGCACCAGAATCAGCTCCACATGCCGGTGAAGGTGAGCCTGTGGCCCCATTGGGAAATAAAAACAAAATGTGGTTTAAAAAAAAAAAACATGATAGGATTTTTCTTCTTTGAAGAGCTCCAAAGCAGTCTGTTCATATTTGACTTTGTCTGGTTTTCTGTTACAGAAACGAAAGCTGAGCTGGTCTGACCCGTGTGACGCTGGCAGAGGCCCAACCAAACCCAAACCCCACCTGGTCGCCGCTGCCACATGTCTTCCTCCGTCCCCCAAAAAACCAAGCACCCCAGAAGAGGAGCGCACCGACCCGACGGGGGGCGACTGTGAAGCTGGACACGCGTTCCCAGACAGACGCTGCTTCGTAAGCAGACGCTCGTGGTCACACGGCAAGAGCCATGACGGCAGAAATACAGAGCTTCCTTCCTGCCAAAGTCCAGCCATGCAGGACTGTTCAGTGTCTTCTAGCAACAGCGTCGCTCCGTCTCCCCTGAAGCAGCAGTAACGGACATCGCCATCACATGGAGATGCCTCAGAAGGCTTTCCCCAGCACAGAGGGGGCAGCTGGGATTACATAAGCCTCAAGTCGGGACCGGAGAGAGAGTCAGTTTGAGCCAGAGAGGGAGGAGAATGCCTCCTTTAAGCCCATTTCTCCTGAGTATTACACTCAATTATTACCAGAAGCTTCTGTGTGAAGAGTTACTGTTGTAGCTCCAAGCTAAAGGAGAAACTCTACTTTATTATTTAAGGGTTTTTCACGTCATAAAGGATAGACGGCATAAGTCATTGTTAGATTTCAGAGGAAAAGTGTTTGGGTAATCGAGGTTTCATCCAGCAGCATATAAGAAGTATTGCTTTTGTTTTTATTGACTATATTTCAGTCATTTTTGGAAGCACTCCTGGTCGATGAACCTTTTAGAGTAATGGGGGGGGGGGGGGTTACCTGCTCTGTCCATGGCGGGAAAACGTCCCCCCCGCCGATTGCAAAGAGCATTCATGTGAGTGAAGGGAAGCTGCGGCGGCTGAAAGTGCCAAAGAAAAGCTTCCTTACGTCGTGTGCAGCTTCAGCGCTAACCACACATCTGTTGACGCCGACAGATGTGGACATCCACGCCCCACAATATGCATCAGTTAGGTAAAAATATTAAAGTAGCAACAAACTGATGGTAAATTTGAGAGAAAAGGTTCCAAATGTCTCTTTCTTTGATCATTTCCATATGGATTGAAATGAATGCAACTGCACTGTGAGTGATGAGGAATTGCTGCACATCTGTGAACGTTTTGGAGCTATTTATGACGTTGAAACTTGAGAGATTTTTATTTCCTGAGATGAATTTTATACCAAATGTTTGTGGTTCACAGCTAAGTTATCGACTTAAGAGTTTTGCTCTGACTGCAGTTTACACAAGAACAGGAGATTTGGTTTATTATTTATTAGAACATTTGTGTGTCATAAGGAGGTGAATCTGTCCCATGAAAATGAATTTATTCCTCCGAGTTGCTGTTCCAGCATTTGGGACGTTAAGTGCTTTTATCATGAAGTATAAAATACTTGAAAAGACAAAATATTTCCATTCCTTAACAGATTCAGGTTTTTGTTTTTTCATATTTAATGGGATTTTCTATCATAACGTTTTACATCGGGTATCATTCACGTTGAATGACATTTCGTCCTTGGTGTATCACCTGTGAGCCTTACTTCAAATAAGTAAATGATATATCATCTGAGCAAAAAACACTTAAAAAGGAAGATTTTTAACAGTCAACTAAAAAAAATCTGGGTTTGTGTCACAAGGTAATTTATTTTCTTCATAATTATTGATGCAAAATGATGTTTTTAAAATGTGAAATTGAAAAAGAACAAAAGTGTGTGGTTGTGATTTGGTTAACGTAACCATCTGAGTCGTCTCAGAGACTGATTTCTATGTTGACGGTTTTGTTTTTATTTATTTTTAACCAACTATTTTTAAATGAAATTATACCTGTCTGTGAATAACAATGTTTTTATATGTTATTAAAATATTTGGTTTGTCAAAATGTGTTTTTGATTGAACTTTGGTGAAATAATAGACCACGTTCTGGGTTTTTTTTTTTTCTTGGCAATCTGGTCTGGTAATCTGTTGAGATTAAAAACAGAGAATAGTGCCTAAACTCTGCTGCCATGGGTCCCTTAACTCTTTCCCTCGTCATATTAAAGTCCCAACGCAGTTTTAGAATAAACTCATTCTTTTTCTGAAGTTTGCTATTTTTTTTTAACCCTACAATAAAAATTATCAATATATTTAGATGAGGTTTAAAATCTTGTAGGGCTGTTTTTATCCCTTTTCGGGGTCACGGGGCTGCCAGAACCGATCCTGGCCACTCGTGGGTTAACCCTGGACAGGTCTCCAGCCTGACACAAGGGCCACAATCGCACACAAACCTTTACAGCTATGGACAATTTAGAATAACCAGTTACACCATGAAGCATGTTTTTGGGCGGTGGGAGGAAGCCGGAGTCCCGGGAGAAAATGTTTTTTAAATAAAAATGTGGGAAAAGGTCAAACAAAGTATGGGATTTCCTGCTATTTCAGTAAAATTTAATTAAAACTTTTGTTGAAATAGTCTAAATAGAATTTTTATTTCCAAAAAATATATAACCGATTAATTCCATTTCTTAATAAATTAAATGTTCACTTAGCTTTCAAAAATTGCAAAAACAATATTTAGACCCCAAAAAAAGTTATAAAATACATTTACTTTTTTCTGATGTGAACAAAATTGGGACTCCTGCTTTAAAAACATCTTTACTGTTTTCATTTTTGCATAAAACGGTTGACAGGATTTTGAATTCCAAAAACAGGCAGCAGGTGGCGCTAACTAACTGTATCGGTTCCTAGCACGTTAACATCCGCGACACTGGGTGGCGCTGCTGTCTTCTCTCGCCAGCGGAAGTGCTCATATCAACGAGTAAACCGCTACAGGATGAAGCGCGGCGCTAACTTTTATCCGTAACCTGTTAATAACAAACACAGACCCGTGCTGGCTTTATAGACTCTAATTTTCCCTTTCTTTCCAAACGGGGAAAGAAGTTCAGAAAAACAAAAGGTAACGTTTATCTTGTGCATCAACCGAGCGGAGCTGGTGCTGAATGTGCGGGAATCCGCTGTCTGTGAAGCTAGAACGCTAAGCTAAGTGCTAGTCCCATGCTAGTTGGGTTTGTAATGAGAGAGCGCAGCGCGAGCGCCTGTGGACATGGCAGCGGGAGCTAAAGCCGCTTCTGGCGGCTCTTTCGAGGCAACATTAGAGAGGAGGTTTCGAACCGTGAGCAACACGATGGACTCTATTCAAGGGCTGTCAACGTGGTGCATCGATAACAAGAAATACCATAGCCTCATTGTACGGCACTGGATGAAGTGTCTGAAGAAATGTAAGTACATGAGCTCCACTAAGTTTCTCCAGACTGCAGCTCAGGAACAGTTTTTTTGACGGTGTACATTTTTAACTGTAAACATCCTTTCTCTCATTTAAGTTTAGCCGCTGGATAAGTTCTAGTCTGGAAAAGAGAACACGACGGAAAATCAAATGTGACTTCACCAACTCGTGTAATAAAACATTTATATCATCCATACTTTTATTTGGAGAAAGAAAATGAAAGTAAACGTTTTTGATTGTTTTTTTTTTTAACATTTAATGTATTGTTTGAAAATTTAAAAACGCTAATAAATATGTACTTTAGTCTAATAGGTTAATAAAGAAGTTGATCTGAAATGCAAAACATTTCCCCAAAAAATGTATCCAATATTTGTATTTTTATTTATTTATGATATATTTTTGGAAATACATGTGTAATACATCATCGTGTAATACACAGGCTGTTATTTACTTAAATTACAGTTTATAAACAGTGGATTCTAAAATAGGCCATAATATCGGGTTATAATAAAAACTACTGTCATCAGAAATAACATTTTGATCCATTTACCACCAACTGTAAATATTATGTTTATGTTTTTTGTTTGAATTTGAAGCCAGACCCAGGAAGTTCCATAAATGACCATCGATTGAAGGCTGGTTTCAAAAGTATCCCAGCCTATAAATAAACATGTATGTATAGTTTTTGAAATGATCCAGAGGTTTATAGCTTTTTAGATTTTTGTGCGTTTCAACTCAGACAACTGGGGTGACATAGAGGTTCTTTTATTTGTCCCACCCACTCGACATTTTCAGAACCTTTTGAGTCAAATGCAGTTCAGAAAACCTGTTTCACTTTATTTTAGTCTAAGTTGATTACAGTTGAAAGCGGGCTATATTAATGTCTGTCCCACGTCTCCACAAAAAGGATTATTAAAAAGGTATCAGATGAAGAATGGTTCTTCTGACCAATAGAATGACTGACAGCTGTTTATCTTGGTCAAACCTCTTAGAGCCTGCTGGTACTTCCTGTTTGCAGGGTGAAGGGGTCACTCACTCCAGTTCTCATGTACAGTCAATGGGCACACAGGGTTGTTGTAACATTAATGTCCTCACATGATGTTTGACAGTTTACTAGAACGTTTGGGAATACAATTAAAAAGGAATTTTTCAAATTTGGTCGTCACCGGCAGAGCCACGGGGTGTTGGTCCGTCTGCATCTGATGTGTCCAGAGTCTGTCTGCTTCAACTTGAGGGCTTTTCTCAGTCAGCCTCCTCAACCAGAGATACTGCAGCACAAACCCACTCAGACGTATTCCCCGTCTTTCTTTGCCTCATGGTTGAAGCTTTTCCATCGCTTTTGCTCCCCAACCCAACGTCCAGATTTGGTTCCTTGTGTTGTGGATCAACTGACTACAGAAGTAAAGTTTTTTTTTTTCTTCTTAGAACCAGCAAATACAAGATGAAGGCTTCTTCTCTGAGGTTATATGTACACTAAATCTCACATTATGATAGAAACATGTGCAATAAGAACACACAACCTTTCCTAAACCTGACTGAAATGATGTCACATGGATGATTTCCTCAACAATGTGGGTTTCTAAAGCCCGGTTACCGGGGAAACCTCAAAACTTAAGTTTGCTTGTCGCTGCTAAAATCTATACACATTTTCCTTATTGTCATTGCTGTGACGTATCACCTTCACATGTAAAACTAGAGGCGTACTATTATATGTATTGCAATTTTTGGGATTCAATATATTTTGAAATATGTTTGGTTTTTTTCTCATGGCTTATGTGAAAGAGGGGATCCTAAGGTACATCCGTGTCAAATTTGGTGCTTGTACTACAAAAATAGTTTTTAAAACCAGCTCTACGTAAAACACATGAAGAACTGAAGCCAAATCATGTGATTCTCTGTAGTCCTGAGGGGGCGGGGCCAAAGGAAACGTTTTTTGATGCGGTCTATCTAGCTTTGATTGTCAAGTCATACAGGCACTCTATTATATAATATATTAAGTTTGCTTTTTTTATTTAAAACACACACATCATAATAAAAGTTTACCTTTGATTTGGCTTTAAGCTCAGTTTGTAATGAAGTTATTTCTTGATATTTTTTTATTTATTTGTTTTGCCTTTGAAAAATGGAAACGAGTTAACTATTTACAATTTACATTCACAAAATGATCACCTTTTCAATCTTTTAAACATGTTTTTCTTTCTCCAGTAATGATCCCAAATGAGCACATTCAGTTTGGGTCTTTACCATCATGGATGTTATTTCCTGTTCTACCTATAAAAAACATTTCCATCTAATAAACATTGGAGACGGCAGCTGCCGACAGCCATCTCCAGGTGTTGGATCTCCAGAGAACATCATCCCTCCCTCACGGTGTTCCTCTTTCCCCAAACAGCTGACTCAGCTCACCGCCTCAACCTGCTGTATCTCGCCAACGATGTCATTCAGAACTGCAAAAGAAAGAACGCCATCGTTTACCGAACGGCGTTTGCGGAGCTGCTTCCAGACGCCTTTCTGCTGGTCAGGTAAAAACTTTCACAATATGCAGTTTCCTGTAGACATTTCATTTCAGATCTTTCCTTTTAGTTTGGATGTATCGCCGTGTAACCCAAAGAGTAAAAGGGGCATTTTACTGTTTTATTTTATGATCCTGTCTTCCTTATTTGCAGCCATGAGGGCGACTCCAAGGTTCATAAGTCCGTGGAGAGGATTCTGTCCATCTGGGAGGAGAGGGATGTGTATTCAGGAGCTCTAATTGCTGAGCTGAAGAACATCTTAACCAAAGAAGATTCTCCTCCTGCTGAACAACAAAGTGAGTTCAGTTACAGTCGATATTTTCCAGTAAAAGAGTTTTTTAATGTTTTTCGGAATGTTCAGTAGGAATATTATTTTAGTAGTTTCCCCTTTGTGGGATCAATAACGTTTTATTCTACTCAATCCCATACAAGTCAGTACATGACGTGGAATGCTAGTGTACCGTATTTTTACGACCAAAGGGCGCACTGGGTTACAGGGCGCAGTTTCAGTTATGGGTCCTTTTTCTGTATTTAACACACACAAAAGGTGCATCGGGTTTTAAGGCACGGGCTGACTTGGTTATGATTTATTTTTCATTTTTTCAGTCGTCAATCGCCATCCAAAAATCCATCAAAGTCCTCAGCTGGGCTACATTTCTAACAAACACGCCAGCTTCCCTTTAGTCATCGTCAGAGTCCGTCTTAATGCCGTGCGGCTCGTCATTAATGAAGCCGGCATTTGCGAAAGCGTGAAGAACAGAGCAAGCAGACACGTTGGCCCAAGCAACTACAACTACTACAAATAACTACAGTTACTTCACAGATTGTGAAGTAACTCGCCCGGCGCTGCCTCTCAGTCTTAGTAAAAGGAGTGTAAGATGGACAGCTTTTCATTGAAATCCGCTGGTAGTTGCTGGATGCTGAATGGTGAGTGTAGAGAACTCAGCTTTTCTCTGATCGTTGATCCATCGCTCAAGTCAATCTTCCAACTCGGGCCGCCTCGCCTTGTTTCCGTGGAAACTCAGCTGCGTCTTCTTGACTTGTCAGAATTAGTTTTCCAGCTTCCTCCACTCGCGAACCATGGATTCACGAATCTTGAATCCTCTCACAGTTTCTCGATTCCCATGTTCCGCCGCGTAGCTGATAGCTTGCAGTTAAACTGTTCTTCGCAGTAGAAATACGGTACTTATTTCTACATTAAAAACTGAAATTTCCAAAAAAATACTCACCTACTTTTACCTGAAAATTTAGAAGCACTTGATATTGAAATTATTTTATGTGTTCATATTTTTTTAACTTGGTTTTAAGATCATTTTGATCATTTTTATCTTCTTTTAATCGTTGTTGTTTTTTTTTTTTTTTTTTTACTAAACTTTTACTGGGAACAGTTGCACAGGGGGTGTTCCAGTTTGGGATGCTTCTTTGAACTGAGTGTTTTCATTCATTCATTCATTCATTCATTCATTCATTCATTTATTTATTAATTATTTCCCCACATTAGCATTAAGCCAGATTTTTATATAAACCATATACTTTGAACACATCTTCTCATTCAAAGAGTTTTCTTTATTTTCATGACTATAAAAATTGTAGATTCACACTGAAGGCCTCAAAACTGTGAATTAACACATGTGGAATTATATACATAACAAAAATGTGTGAAATAACTGAAATTATGTCATATTGTAGGTTCTTCAAAGTAGCCACCTTTTGCTTTGTTTACTGCTTTGCACACCATTGGCATTCTCTTTATGAGCTTCAAGAGGTAGTCACCTGAAATGGTCTTCCAAGAGTCTTGAAGGAGTTCCCAGAATGCTTAGCACTTGTTGGCCCTTTTGCCTTCACTCTGCGGTCCAGCTCACCCCAAACCATCTCCATTGGGTTCAGTTTCGATGACTGTTGAGGCCAGGTCATCTGGCGCAGCACCCCATCACTCTCCTTCTTGGTCAAATATCCCTTACACAGCCTGGAGGTGTGTGGGGGGTCATTGTCCTGTTGAAAAATAAATGATGGTCCAACTAAACGCAAACCGAATGGAATGGCATGCCGCTGCAAGGTGCTGTGGTAGCCATGCTGGTTCAGTATGCCTTCAATTTTGAATAAATCCCCAACAGTGTCACCAGGAAAGCACCCCCACACCATCACACCTCCTCCTCCATGCTTCACAGTGGGAACCAGGCATGTAGAGTCAATCCGTTCACCAGACACGGTGGTTGGAACCAAAATTCTCCAGTTTGGACTCATCAGACCAAAGCCCAGCTTTCCATTGGTCTGATCTCCATTCCTTGTGTTTTTCAGCCCAATCAAGTCTCTTCTGCTTGTTGCCTTTCTTTAGCAGATATTCCACCATGAAGGCCTGATTCACACAATCTCCTTTGAACAGTTGTTGTAGAGATGTGTCTGCTGCTAGAACTCTGTGTGCCATTGACCTGCTCTCTAATCTGAGCTGCTGTTAACCTGCCATTTCTGAGGCTGCTGACTCGGATGAACTTATCCTCAGCAGCAGAGGTGACTCTTGGTCTTCCTTTCCTGGGGCGGTCCGCATGTGAGCCAGTTTCTTTGTAGAGCATGATGGTTTTTGTGACTGCACTTGGGGACACTTCCAAAGTTTTCAGACCGACTGACCTTCATTTCTTAAAGTAATGATCGTTTTTCTGTACTTGGCTGCTTCCTTCTTGCCATAATACAAATTCTAACAGTCTATTCAGAGGGACTATCAGCTGTGTATCCACCTGACTTCTGCACAACACAACTGATGGTCCCAACCCCATTTATAAGGCAAGAAATCACACTTATTAATAAACCTGACAGGGCACACCTGTGAAGGGAAAAACATTTCTTGAAGCTCATCAAAAGAATGCCAAGAGTGTGCAAAGCAGTAATCAAAAATAAAAAGTGGCTTCTATGAAGAACATATTTTCAGCTGTTTCACACTTTTTGTTATGTATATAATTCCACATGTGTCAATTCATAGTTGTGATGCCTTCAGTGTGACTCTACTATTGTAATAGTCATAAAAAGAAAGAAAAACTCTTTGAATAAGAAGGTGTGTCCAAACTTTTGGTCTGTACTGTAATGGTTTACAATGCAGGGGTTGAGGGAAAAATGCCTGTTTTTTTGTATGTTTTTTTTTTTAATATAAACACTTTGTTTTAGAAACATCTAAAAAGTGTTTTATCTGATGGATTGAATGCTTTTGTTTTTGTTCTACCTGAAGCTCCAGTGGAGTCAAAGGCGGATCTACGCTCTAAAGTTCTGGCTGAGTTTGTGGTGAGTACAGCTCTAAATGTTTGTATCATCATATTCTTTGTTTGGGATGCTGTGGAGGTTCTTCTGATCTGACATTCCCGACTCCCTCTGTCCTCAGCCTCAGGCCCTGTTGGACCAACTGTCCAAGTACAAAAGGTCCTTGGAGGAGGTTGACCTCCGGGAGAAACAGCTCGCTGCCATGAGGGTCGATATCTTCAGCACTGATGCTCTGAAGAAACTCAAAGGTGCCTGATGACGTCCACATTTTATACATGTTATGTCTTCTGACTCTAGCAGGGATTGGGATGGAGCTGAGGTGCAAAAACAGGAGGTTTATGTGTGTATTTATGTGGATTCAGCATATGATAAAACAAATGAGGCGACCCGGTGAGCTGCCGCGGTTTGGTACCAAGCCTTTCCGATCTTGTCATCTGTTGTCATCTTTATTTCACTTATCTTCATGCCGCATTTGCTTCCTGTCTCAAAATGTTCTTCACAAATTCTGGTCACAAGTTCAACGTTCATCGGCTCTCAGTGTTTGGTGTTTGGGAAAACGTCACTTTTTCTTCGTCTTTTGTTGTTGTTTGCCTCCCAAAGAACAGACAGCTTTTGCCTCAGATGGGGTTTAAATCCCAATAACTGAATTCTATAAAACTTTAAGGTCAGCTACTGCACATTCATGCATGGACACGACATGCTTTTATGCCTCTTTGTGGAATTTTTGAACAAGATTACCTGAAATTATTACAATAGGTCATGAACAGGAAGAGGTCCTGATGTCGATGGCTCTTTGTCTGGTTAAATAGAAATAAAATTAATAAAAACAAACCAATATGAAATGAAGAAGTTTGAAATGAACTGTAAGAAGTTGCTTAGTTCATTTTAACCGGTTGAGAAAATTCTTTGCGGCTCAAAACATTCATGAAATCCTGAAGGCAGGAAATAGTTGGAAAGACAAAGCAGGAAATGGGGTCATTTATGATGAAAACAGAAAGTTTCTTCTGTCTGAATGTGGTTGCTTTTTGTAAAGACTGACTAGATCTTGATGCTGGAGATCCCTCAGGGGTTCTGGAATATTCTTTCAGTGTGTGTTCTGGGTCTCAATGAGTTCAAACTTAAAAAAAAAAACACTAAAGGTGAACATAAAGCTTCTGTTTCTGATTGTAAATACACTTTTTTTTTAAATATCAGCAAACTAACTGTTCTGTCTTTGCATGTCGCAGACAAAACAGGAGGAAAGAAGTTCTCCAAGGACTTTGAGGAGGGAAGCGCACAGCTCCACGAGTTTGTGAAGTTCTTCGAGAAGCAAATGAAAACCGGCCCTCAGCTCCTGGAGGCCCTCACTAATGCAGACATCTTCTATGAGATGCAGTACAAGGAGGTCAAGATTGTTGCTAACGTAAGTCATTCACGGTTTAGCTCAGAGCTTCTCAGGTGTTTGTTTTTTAGGAGAGCGATGGAAAAATATGGAACTTGATATCATGAGTTCATGTCCGGTTTTTGTTGCTCTTCGTCAAACTCCCGCTCATTTATGTCGCTCACGTTTCTCAGTGGAACTTCACAAACAGCCTCTCCGTTTTCAGCAGATCTTCTCAAACCCTTAAAGTCTCACTCTGATCATCTTCTCATGTATTATAAAATAATAAATAAGTAGATATATATATCTTCTGATGCATTCAACTGTTTTGTTTTGGAATCATAACACATTCATGTAGATCTGGATATCACAATTTCTATTATTATTATCTACATTTGAATTTTATTTTAAGGTTTCTCTGTGGTCTTTTAATTATGATTATGATGTTTTTAGCCCAAATCAAAAAAAGGCATTCTTCTCTAGGACATAGTTTCTGCAGAGCAGCAGGAGTTCATCAGAAATTCACCTCTAAGCTGTGGAGCAGAGTCCGCCTGCGTTCAATTCCCATCAGGCTTTTGTTTACACTCTCTCCCTGCTAGCTTACAGTCCAGCCCCAACCTAACATTAGCGGTGCAGCAAAACTTGCGAGCAATATCTTAGCTATCCAGATGTACAGTCTGGATCCAGATTCCAGCTCAGACGAGGAAAACAAAGACGTTCATGGATCATCAGAAAGGGGCGGACGCGGGAACTTATGGCTCCGCCCAGCGTCTTTTCTACATCACAAATACACTCTTACTTAAACAGAATGTTTTCCTGATTTACAGCAGTTTGTATAAAGAGAAACTCAGAAATCCAGTTTTAAGCTTAACTTTCTTCAGAGAATGCATCGAGAAGATGTTAACAGAATTTTCATTGGAGTGGATGTTTAAAATAGATCCACACCTGAAGGTGATGCTGTGATGACTGTTGAAACAGAATTAAGAGAAAAACGCCAAAGTTATTAACGGATGATTAAATAATTACATATATTATTCTTTTGATGCATTTAACTGTTTGTTTTAGAATCGAAACAAATTCAGGAAGATCTGAAAATCACAACTTCTAATATTATTATTATTATTACAGTGATCCTAGCTATAACACGGTTTACTTTTCACGGTTTTGCTACTTCACGGATTTGCATCGTGTTCTGCATTCTGATTGGCTAAAAAGTCACTCCGCTGCTTCTCTACCTGTGCGTCAATAACGTTGCAGTTTAATATACAGTGATCCCTTGCTATATCACGGTTTACTTTTCACGGTTTCGCTACTTCACGGATTTGGATTGTGCATTGTGTTCTGCATTCTGATTGGCTAAAAAGTCACTCAGCGAGTAGCTCAAGAATGGGACCCTTTGATGAGCCGTTCATTGCAGTTCTCCAACATAATCGATGGTGGCATGTCGGTGTATAAGGATCTTTAGCAAAGAAGAAAAAAGAGCGACAACAACTGCCTATCACTATGTTCCTCTCCCGAACAAACACACCTGCAGCTGCACCGCGGGCTTCAAAAGGAAAAAACGCTGCAGAGGATGCAGCGGCTCAGTATGAAGAGCAGTGAAAAAGAAGACCGGAGTCACTCTGTCCCACTGTACTTTTTTATTTTTTTCATAATCATTTTAAATTTTCTTCCGTTTAATCCACTCGGGTCACGGTGGGCGGGGCTAATCTCCGCAATTTAAAGCCTTCTGTTCTTATCGATGATTGAAATTATTATTTGACAGCACACTACAGAAGTTATTTGTTGAAAAAAAGTACTTTTATTCGTTGAAAAAACAATTGATTTAGCCTGTTAAATGGTTTGTTCTTTCTTTTCAATGTATAATAGTGAATTTCATTGTATAATAATTGTAAAAAAAATAAAGGTTTCTACTTCACGGGTTTTGCTTATCACGGGTTCTATTTGGAACGTAACCCCCGCGATAATCAAGGGATCACTGTATACTCGTAAGTAAAACAGCTTGCTGAATTTACATAACGTACGTGCAAATTCTCTTGCGATTCCGAGTCTCTCTGAAACCCATAGAAAAAGAGCGTCAACAACTGTCAATCACTATGTTCTTCCCCCGAACAAACACAGCTGCACCGCGGACTTCAAAGGGAGAAAACACTGCAGAGCGGAATCAGGATGCAGCGACTCAGTCTGAAGAGCAGTGAAATACACCTGAGTCACTATTTGTCCCACTGTACTTTGTATTTTATTCATAATCATTTTACATTTTCTCCCGTTTTATCCAATTACTCGGGTTGCGGTGGGCTGGGCTAATCTTCGCGATTTGAAGTCCTCTGTTCACATTGATGATTAAAATTATTATTTGACAGTACAGTACAGAAGATATTTGTTGAAAAAACGTTTCTAAAGTACTTTGATTTGTGAAACAAATACTCGAGCCTGTAAAAATAGTTGTTCTTTCTTTTCAATGTATAATAGAGTATTTAATTGTATAAACAATAGTTAAAAAAAAAGGTTTCTACTTCACAGATTTTGCCTATCACGGGTTCTTTTTGGAACGTAACCCCCGCGAAAAACAAGGGTTTACTGTATCTGCATTTGTTGTGTACCCTAAATATTTCTGGATTGAAGTGTGATACTTTGCCGCTCTTGTGCATACAGCACGCAGCGTGCACGGTGGAAACAGAAGATCTAGTTCTTCTCCTGGTGTCCTCATTTGTCATCCGAACAAACGTTTCAAGTCAGAAACATGTCAGAAACACTCGTGTAATGGATGCCATGGCAACGCCTTGACCCTCACACCAGGGCATTAGTCTGTGAACAAGAGCTGTGGTTTGGACCGGCACAATCAGACCGTAAAATAAAAAAAATTGGTTTTTGAAACCTTTTTTTTTTTAAAGCTCCAAAAAAAGCTCCAAAACCTAGTTTTTCTGGTCTTTTTATGTTTCCTTTCACTTCAATTGTGAGACATTTTTTCTCCTTTTTCTTCTGAAATTTCATTAAACATCCCTCGTTTTCTTAAAGCGCCATAGAGATTCACATTCAAATTTAGGGGAGACGGTTAGGGGAATGTACAATTTTGGATTTTCTGATGCCAAAATAATAATATTTTTTCTCATGTTCACCTTCAAACCTGGGAGAAAACCTATGCCATACTTATAATAAGATCAATCAAATGTCTTCCTTCACTCATAATCAGCTCTTTTATCTTTCAGGTAAACTGTTGTAGCTGGAGGCCTAAAATGTTGATAAAATAAAGATTCCGTCCTTTTCCAGTTTGTGTTTTGGGAATTCGGGTGTTCTTCCTGCCCTAAACTGCTCACTGTTCCCCCACAGGCCTACCAAACGTTCGCTAACCGGGTCTCCCACCTAAAGCGGAAGCTCGATGCCCTGAAAGCGAGTTTGCCAGACCTGGACGACTCCCCCATCCCTTCACCGTCTGCCGACGCGCCGTCCCCCACCGGCTCAGAGAGCCCCTTTCACGGTCTGGAGCTGGCCCGGCCCGACCCGGATCTCGATGGCTCCGCCATGGATGACGATGCGGAGCCTCCGGCGCCGAGTCCCCTGTCTTCGCCGGGAGCGTCCCCCAGAAACCCAGAGGTCCTCGGGGGGAACGACAATCGTGAAGTGGAGGACATGGATCTGTCGGACGAAGAGGCGGACGACGGGCGCATTATAGGTAAATGCGGGGAAGCTTCATACTTGCATGCTGACGTCTACGGACTGCAGCTCTGACTTCATTTCAATAAATCTCATTCTAGTTGAGGAGCAGATTAAATCTGCCCCCCTCCCTAAAGTGTCAACTCCAGTCACTGCAAAAATCTGCTCCTCTGCAGCCACAGATCCAACCGCGGGTCAGGTCCTGGCCCCTCCGGCGCCTTTCGGAGCTGCTGTGGAAACCGCAACGTACACAGGTGAGTGCGTCCAGGTGTTCTGACAGCTCCACACTTTTTACCTAGAATCTTCTCGGTTTTAGTTCATCTTTCCAGACAAAAAAGAAATTAAAGCCCCACTCTGATCATCTTTTGATCTATGTTCAAAGTGTTTGCTGTGGTCTTTTTTTATCTTATTGTGATGATGCCGTTTGTAGACAAAATCTAAAAAAAAAACTTTGTTGTTTTCTAGGACATAGTTTCTGCAAAGCAGCAGGATTTCATTAGGAATTCACTGTTGGCTCAAAAAACCGCCCCTGCCTCTCTTCCTCCTCTCCTCTCCCCGTGTTAGGGAGCTTGTGGGCCGCCCAGCATTTCTTCTACGTCACAGATAGGCTGCAGAATTTGTTTGTTTTTTCTTTTTTGCTGAGAAATGTTATTTTGAGCTTAATTTCTTTTATATAAGGCCTTTATCGTCAGGAAAATGCTACAAGAACATGTCGAAAACACCAAAACCAGAATTTTGATCAATATTTCCGTGACTTCTGCTGCTCTGCAGAAATTATGTCCTAGAAAACGACCCACTGGAGTGGGTTTCTAAGGGCAAAAGTTTATGAGTCACTTTTTTTCACAGGACCAACCATAGAAAAACCTCCACCTGCTGCACCTGTGGTCCTAGGAAATGCCAGTTCGCTGGTCAGCCTTCTCTCTAAGGTGGATGTGAGTCCAGCGGATCTTCTCAGCGCTCTGTCTAAAGTCCAGAGCCAGACCAGCCTCCAGGGTGAGAGCAAGCCCTGAACAACCTTTCACGTATGACGTCATAGAGCAAAAGTTTCCCTCTAACTTGTTCTCCTCATTCAGGCATGACCACCATGTTGAACAGCCCTGCTGCCGATGTCCCAGAATGCAACAGTGCCGATAAGATAACCCCGTCTCCGGCGGCCGCACCCCTTCAGAGTCCGTCACTCTCTTTTGAAGCATCCGTGCCTTCGTCCGTCTCCTCCACCCAGTCGAAGGCCTCAGCCCCCCACCAGACCTCCAACAAAGCCTCTGCCCTGGTCCAAGCGCTGCACAGGGATATGGATTTGACGGCAGAGCCAGAAACCCCCTCCTCCTCCTCCAGCTTAGATTCGAAAATCCACAGTTTCCTAAAAGGAAACCCGGCTTTCAGTGCTTTCGACTTGGGCTTCTCGTCCAACTCAGCTCAGGGGGGGAGCAGTCTCACCACGGACACGCAGGGGGGGACCCCCGTGAGGGACGAAGGGGGAGGGACCCCGACTCAAGATGAGATCTTGGACAAACCGGCAGTGGCCCCGTTCACTTCCAGCAGAAATGTGTTGTCTGTTGGCGAAGCAGCTGGGAAAGCGCCGCTGGCTTTTGATAGTCTCCTGCCAGCCCCCGCCAAACCCCAGCAGCAGACACGCCCCCAGCCAGGTACGGCCCAGAACGGGCAGGTGTACCAGCCATACCCCGGGACCGCGCTTCCCGCTGCGCCTTACCAGCAGGTTTCTTCGCAGACCGCTGCCCCAGGGGGTGTTGCTAACACGCAGAGTGTGGGGGGGTTTCCGGGGGCAAATGACAGAAACTGGTACGGGAATAACTATAAAGAGGGGGGCTCCCAACAGCCTGGGGGGTACCATGGAGCAGTGACTGACCGTGTTGGAGAAAACAAGCCGTCTGGGGTTTTCCCATTCCAAACGGAGCCAACTCAGGACCTTCAAAGGTTTGCCCCCCAGCAGGTGCCCACAGCAGCCCCCACCTTTTTTACCAGCACCCTCCCTCCTGTTCCAAAGCTCCCGCCTCCCCCACCCATTTTTGACAATATGCCTCCCCCAACCAGCAACACAGCCGTCCCTCCGGAGCAGCTTCACAGAGAGGAACCAGGGCTGGGGAGGGACAGCGCCCTCAGTGGCATGGTGGTCATGGACCATCAGCACAAGTCTCTGCTGCACTCTGAAGATCCAATGTACGACGCCGACCCGTGGCAGCCCCACCCCCCCGAGGACCTGCATTACCAGGAGGGGCCGGAACAATATCACAACAACGCCCGGCATGACTTTCCCCACGAGACCTTCTACCCCCACGAGGAGCCCTTTTTCCCACCGGGCAACCCCCAGCCTTTCCCCAGAGGCCGGGGGCGGCCCGCCCCCCCCATAGGGGGAGATTCTTACTATGACTTCCAGCAGCGGCCCCCGCCACCACAGTTTATGCCACGGCGGCCTCCTCCGCTTCACGAACACCGCCACCCCGGACCCCGACCTCTGCATCGCCCCCCTCACCCCAGGGGGCCGCCCCACTTACCGTTCCAGCGGTTCCACGGCCCCGAGCCAAGGTTAAGGGTCAAGCGGCCGGGCCCAAGAGGAGGGGGTCCGATGTTTGCCCCAAAGAGACCATTTCTGCCGCCGCGGTTCTGAGGGGGGCGTCGGCGGTGGAGACTGAAGAAGCTCCTCGCTGGCTGTTGAAAAGTCCACGGAAAACATGGGGAGGGGCTCGGCAGCGACAACCCCCCCCACCCCCAAGAAAAAACGGAGGAAACGTCAGACGTTAGGAGGGCTGAAGACGAGGAACACAGAGACACGGAGGTTCTGAGGGCGGCTGAGCCGAGGAGCCGAGACAGAAGATGAAAGGAAACAGAGGTGGATGCATATACTTACATATAAATATACATATATGACTCACTTTGGTGTTTTCTGCTTCAACATGAAGATTCTGGTAGCAGCGTGAGGCCTGCATGTCCTCCACTGTGAGTTCAAATCACAAATTACTCATTTTTAGTTTAATTTGAAAATATTTTTGCTACAAAGGTAAACAAAATAAAAAGGTTGTAAATATTTCATATTTTCAAGCCGAGCAGTTTTGACTGCTCCTCTTGCACTTCAGCCTTCAGTCGAGTCTAACGGTTATTTCCATCGATGTTGGGTTGTTTTTGTGAGCAGATGATCTTTCCAGTAGTGCAGGAAAAACCTTCGGTGATAGATTTACGTCTCCAGTTTCCACCGAAAGAAAACGTTAAAAAGTTCTTGACGGAGCAAAAGGTGGAAGTTGTTCTTTTTGCATTTTTTTTTCCCGGGCCCTGACAGCGACGCAGAGGAAGCACACTTCTGGAGGAGATGAAGATGTTTGTCTTCAGTTTTATTTCCTTGTACTGAATAATAAAAATCTGAATTTGAAAAAAAAATGTGTTGTTTGTTTCTGTCATATGTGGAAAGTTTGAACTTATTTTCGGGAAACCTAAGAGACCATTTTTATTGAATTAAAATCTTGAATTTTAGACATTAAATAAATGAGTTTTACTAATCTGTACTACATATATTTAAGTTAGAAAAGATCAATGATTTTTGTTTATTTTTTTGATTGTAAACAGATGAAGTGTATTGTTTTTGCAGAGTTATTTAAATGTTTTTTTCTGCAAACACAATCCAGATTTGTCTTTAAAAAATCCATATACTGACCCCTTTTTTTTTACATGAATAATCTTTAACATTTTCTTACATATTTAAACATTAAAGCAGATCAAATCAATCATAGTATTCATTTTATAGATTTGCATTCTTCATAGCTTAATTTGTGTGTATTAAATTTCAAAATGATAAATGTCTGCTTCAAAAAAAAAGCCAACAGTAAATCATCCTTATTCTGGTCACGTTTTCAGGGAAATATTCTGCTGAGAAGTTGTGAAAAGTCGTTCGAAGTGGGTTGATTGACATGTTTCCATGGCAACCAGATCATCTAAATCTAGTTCAGTGATGGATGCATCTATTAAACTGAATAATTCCGTCATCATTTACACAGAAGAACCGGCGCTATGATTCTGTCTGGACTGAAAAGAAAGACCGATTTGCTTTGAAAACATTTTTTTTTTAAATAAAGTTCTAAAAAGGTGATTGGACACCTCGCGGGTTGAGTTAGTTGGGTTCATTTCCGGCTTCAGCTTTGTGTTGTTGGACAGTCAGCTGGTTCTAGTGAAGGCTAACGCTCCTTCTCCTCTTCATCCTCCTCAGGGTGCCGCTTTCTCCCGCTAGGATTGACAGCTCTCCCAGAAGAGGAGGCGGGACTGGAGCTCCGGGCGGAGGAGGGTCTCAGCGCAAGCCTCCCGTTACGTCATCAGAACCCTGTGAGTGTCACGTGGCTAAATTCATGGCAGCCTGAATTTGACCGTTTAAAAAAAAAACGCAACCGAACAGAGATGCTGAAGAAAGTCAGTAAGTAAAGTTACTTGAGCTTTTTATTTTGTCCAACAAGTGACTTATTTAATTTAATAAAACAAAAATAAAACCTGTTGTGATTTTTTTCTTTGCCATTGCGCATGCGCCTGACAAACTGTTTAAAGCAGAGTTTGAAAAAAGTGAAATTATCTGAAAATCCTTTATTTCTGTCCTAAAATGCTGCATTTAATGGGTTCATTCAAAGTTGTTTCACAAATGGACGGAAAAGCAGGAATTAAAATTTCAAAGCCACCTGTTTCAATAAGTAACTGGTTACATTTAGTTCTAGAATACGGATTTTTAATCTGGATTTAACTTCTCTTTATCCTTACATCTTCGGGGGTCATTGGGACAAATATTCCTTGAATTTTTGCAGCACAAACTTGCGTTTGATAATTTATAAATATTGTAAATTAAAACTGAAGCACAAAGAAAAAATATCTGATTTAAAAATGTATTAATTACCAATTAAGTCACAATGATACGTGATTAATTTACACCTGATAGGTCATATAAAAACATTGCTATTTATGTAATGTCTGTGGCTCCCTGGAGCCTATTAAAATGCAAGCAAAAAAATTTCTGCTTTCTAAAAAAATAATTTGAGGTCCATATTTTCCATAATAATCTAATTTCCTGACATCTATATTAAATTTATTGGAGCCGTTAGCAAAAACTCCACAGGGACACAAGAGTTCCCTTTTTAATCAAGACTTCTCTCATCTCTTTAGAAAGTTAGATAAGTTAGAAAGCCTTTCAGGCTGGAAATTTACAGGTTTCAGTCCTTTATTAAGGTTATATGTGTGTCATTTTTATTTTCTTTAATCAATATTTATTGAGGTGTAAAACGCTAAGATCAGCTTTTTGTGAGGGAGCATCCACAGACGAGCAACCCAAACACCAAACTGACATTGAAGAATGCAGTTTCTATTCTAATTTAGCATTTTTATTGGTCTAAACCAGTAAAATTACAATTGAGACAGTGATAAATTTGAATTCAAGCCCTCTGCGAACAGAAGAACCAAAGATTTTAGCATTGTGCTGATTTCAAAGGCTGCTGTCTATATTTTTTTGTTAAGTTTACCTTTATTTCTGCAATATTTCCCACTGGGGGAAAAATACAACCGCGGAGGAAAATAATTAGACTTTCCGTTTTTAGAATCCTCAGAGGAATTCAAAATTCTAGTGGAAACATACCGACTTCATAGGAGTTTTTTTTTTAAACCCACAAGCTTAAATAAACATGACTAAGATATTGACTCAGCTGTTGCGTCCTCACCAATAACTGTATGACACTTTCAGAAATGCTTGTTTAAAAATAAATGAGAAAAAAAGTATAATTGGATTTTTGTTCCATAAATCTTTAGCAGCTTTTGGTGTCATGTAAGAAAAATGATCAAAACTGAGTTTAAATGTAAAACAATTACTATAACTAAGTTTGTTAGTCAGTTCAAGTGTTTCATGTATTTATGTTTACGAGGCCCAGAGAAATATTTGGGAGCATTTTAAATACAAGTCCAGCGTCACCTATGAATGTATTTGGTACAAACAATGATGGAAACATAACTTTGATCAAAAATAATATTTGAAAAGTAAAAGTCAGAATAATAACATGTTGAATCACTTTGCAGCAATTAAAGTAAAAGAGCAAAATGGTAAATTATTCTTGTCGTTGTGATTGTGTTTATATTATTATTACATTTGAAAGCATAACCTTTAAAGTGATCATATTTCGGATTTCTTTACTTTAAAATGCTTATTCCTCTACATTACGTTCTTATTAGTTCACGTATTAATGTTTAGATGTGCTTTCATCATCAGGTGGTCGTTTTCCTTCCTGATTGTCACCAGAGAAAAGCTCAAAGAGAATTCTATCTTCATCGCGCGTGAGGGGCGGATGCAGACGGGATTCGGTGCCTGTCGGCAGAGGGCGGCTTCAGCCTCCTACACTAACCGAAAATACTCGGTCACGGGCCTGTAACGGTGAGGTTAGGAGTAAGGCGGATGTCGGTGAGCCCGCCTGCCTCCAAAAGCACCACAGCGTTGCAGCCTCTGCTCCAGATCGTGACTCCTTTGAAGTTCCGCCGTGCGTGCGCATGTGGGGTGTGTGCAGCCTGCTGTCATGTGGGCTCATTGTTTACATGCTGCCGAAATATCAAAGAGGGCGCGCGCGTGCTTCAACTGGGACATGCGTGTGCGAACACACTCAGAGATAATGCATTTCCCTCCGGTTGGACAGGCTCCGACATTTTTCCGTCGCACCGACAGGGAACTTGTGGAAGGATTTCAGCACCGCGGACAGCTCCACGGCGAGAACAAAAGGCGGATTTAAAGCGCTTGATGTTAGGGACCGTCACCATTTTACTACTATCACAAACACCAAACACTCCCAGCTCCACAGCTGAGCTTCTCCAAACATTTGGACAGTCAAGAACCATTAAAAAATGATACATTTGTCCAATGAAAAAATGTAAATAAGTAGATCCTGACAAGAAAGTATGCAATTGAAAAAAAATAATGGGTAAGAAAAGATACGCCACAAAGAAGTAAAATAAAAATATAAAACATGCAGAAAATGTAGGGAAAAAAAGATGAAAAAAGGCTTAACAGAAACAGTAGATTTTACACGTGTATTTTTAGATAGATAGATACACAGACAGACAGACAGACATGTAGACAATCACAGTTTAAACACACAGGCCCATGCAGTGTTAATGTATTTAACATACTATGTGTGAATATTTGGTCATTATATGTAAGTATTTGCATTATTTTATGCATCCAGTACTTAGTTTATTAACTGTTATAGGCGTACCTCTTAAAAGGTTTTTGAAGATGGCCTTCGCTCTATTTATATAATGTTGCATAATTTTTCTTCACATATAGAAACATGGGGTCTAGTTTTGTCTGTTATCTCACATAATCATACACCATAAAAAGCACATTCTCTTTAGATTCTCTCTTTCATTGAATAAATCATTCAAGTTTTCTGGTAGAGAGACATTTTTGTTTTATATGCTTGAACATAGAAAATGCCTTTTGAAGTTAAAGGGGCTCCTGAAGCTAAATGGAAATTATTAGGAATCCGTATTTTTACATTATTTCAAACAGGAAGATAGAAGTTTGATGAGATGTTGATCTTTAGATTCTCAAATTCTACTTCAAAACAAGTGCCATTACTTTTAGACTTTTTTACTGTTTTTTTGTTTCAGACTAAACATTCCAAATGCAATAAAACGTGTAACCCCGCTATGATTATGCATCACTGATAGTAAAGGCAGAGCCAGACATCAACATATATGACAGCCTCAAAAAATGTCGGTTGATTTAAACAAACTTCTTGTGAAGGAAAGTATTTGAGCGATGATTTCAGAAGTTGTTCCCGATTTTCATTACAGACTGTTTCTGTAAAAAAACCTGCTTTACATTGAGGTGAATTGGAACTGCCTTGCCTAAGCACCAAGCCACCCATGACCCGCAGAAGAGATCAAGCCCCGGCTTGTGACTGAAAAGCACGGCGGTAGTGGCATGATGATTTGGTGCTGTGTTGCAGTGAGATTACGAGCCTTACTCAGTCATTATTTCATTACTGAGGCTGTCTGTGTTGCTAAAGTTTGTCTTAAACGGGGTTACAGAACAGCACAAAGCATTCAGAGATTTCATACTTAAAATCAATAGTGCTCAAAATAATAATCAGTTAAGGATTTGTTTAAAAGGTTCATAGTTTGATGCATGTTTAGTACCTATTAATTATATTTTGTTCACAACGTCATCAGGTTATAAATGAACAGAGGATGTAAAAAACGGGAATTCTGGGACAATTTTCCATCTGACCTGAGTATAAATAATGCATGAACGTGCATTAATAGCTGCTATACAGGCAGATGAGACAGTAATGATTTATTAATGTTTTATTTCTGTGATGTAATGTACTATAAATGGATAATTCACTCAGCTTTTAAGGAATAAATGATCCAACTAAATGTGTAGTAAACACGAGGAAGTGACCCTTAACGTCCACTAGGGGGTGTTTGCCCTGGATATTTTGGGCTTCAATATAGTGAAAAAGGATAAAAAACATCAATTTGTTGCGTTTACATCTTTTTCTGGAGAATTAGAGCCACAGTCCTGCCCCCTCCCCTCCCCCCACCCCAACCCGTCTTTGTCTCCGGTTGTGACCGATGCGTTAGTTTAGCGACGGTCCCTGGCGCAGACATCACGGCTCCAGCAGCCCTGGGGAGGGAGGGATGGAGCTGATGGACAGGGAGGGAGACACCGGCTTACGACGTCAAAGCAGCCCAGACACGCACGCACACGCACGGCCAGCAGAGGGGAGGACAGCCGGCCAGACCGCCTATTCCCCCGCGGTCCTCTGAAGAAGGAAGGGAGTCTGAATTTTCCTCCGTCACGAGACGCGTTTTAGCCAGTAAGACGTTTGTTTTGTGATTTTTTCTTTATTTTTTTACACCCCCCCCCCCCCCGCCTCTCAAATCCCAGATTTATATTTAGCCGCGGAACCGACGGAACCGACGCGCCTCACGCGGGAGAACGAGGCTGATGCCGAATAAAGGAGCGGAGCTGGATGTGACTTGTGTTGTTCAAGGGGCCTAACTTGTTTCCTCCAGAGGCGCTCCGGCGGGCAAATGAACTGAGAAACTGAGGAGGAAGAACTCAAGAGCCGCGGGAGAAGGAGAAGAAGGAGGAGACGCACACATCCACTGGTCGCGTCGAGTCTCATTGCCACGACACGAGCAGCACCACAGGTATTTGAGGAGAACTCTTTGTTTTGAGTGGGGAGGTGTGAGGAGGAGCTGCAGGTCATTGTCGTTGACAAAGAGCTCCTGCTGAGCGGCTGACGCGCTGTCACGTCTCCGCTGGAGCTTCAGCATCTTCAGCCAGAAGCCCCCAAATGACGGGGGGGGGGGTTGGACTTGAGTCCTGATTTAACGCCTCTCATCCCGTAGACCCCTTCCCTGATTATAAACAATACAGAAACCCAAAGAAATGAGAACAAAATGAAGTTCTATAGTCTGTAATACAGTCGTTCTGATCAAAGTATCTTGAAAAAGGACCAAATAAACACAAAGAATAAACCCTTTTATGACATTTCTATATTTCTAGTGGGCCTGTGATCTGATTCATACATTTTTAGGCCAAAAACGCAGCTTTAGACTTCACAGAAAAACACAAATTATTTGGTTATAAATACATTCCGTTTTTCTTTTGATAAATTAAAAAACAAAAACCATAAACTGTTGCGCTTTACCTGATTAAATTGACAGTTTAAGCCCTAATCCCAGTAAAAAAATCTGATTTCTAAACTGCTTTCTTGTGAGTATGTTCTCCAGGATGCACGCAGACACGGTTGGAGCCTTCCAACTCCACACTCCCTCTTGCACTTCCATCCCCAGCCTCCTGTTTGCACCTCCTGTGCAGTGTGAATCCAAAACGGCGTGCATGCTCCTGCTGACTGCTCTCCCCGCTCCCCAGACTTCTCAAATGAAGGAGCCCGACGCCATCAAGCTCTTCATCGGGCAGATACCCCGAAACCTGGAGGAGAAGGACTTGAAGCCCATTTTTGAGCAGTTTGGGAAAATCTACGAGCTGACGGTGATCAAGGACAAATACACGGGGATGCACAAAGGTGAGGGAGCGGTGCTGGGAGGAGGAAGTGTTGGCTCCTTTCAGACAAGGAGTTCCTTTGTATTTTCTAGCTGTTATTGGATTTCCCGTAAATATGATTTAGGTTAAACGACTTCTTATTGAGCCGTTGTCCCTTCAGAGGCTTTTTCAAAGACGTGTGAGAGGCCAAACACCCAAAGGCATCATTGATCCACAGAGAAAAACTGATGCTCTTGGTTAAGGAGCTGCTCCTTAGAGTCAGTGGTTGATTATTTCTGAGATTGCAGCTGAGGATTGTGGATCAAAATGAGACGATTTTCTCTGGCAATTTTTCTGAAAATCCTACTTTTCTTTCCTCCTCGTGAAAGGAAAAATTCTATTTGATTTTTTTTATTACTTACTATCACTTGAGCCCCCTTTCATCTGGTAATTAAAACTCCGTCTGTGTAAATCGACCTCCTGGAGGCGATGGATCACAAATCCCAACTGTACTTCAGTGGTTTACGTTTTTTACAATTCACTCAAATAAAGAAAATCCAGAGGATTTGAACCCCACTAGGGTTCACCGGGTGAACACAACAGGTGAGGTGAGGCCTGAAGGCCCGCCGTTGCATCTGCTGGTGAGGAGGCCTTTCCTGACCTGGAGGAAAACTCAACGATGGGTCGGACCTGTGGAGGTGATCACAACCGAGCCACGATCCTGGCTGTCATTTCTAATGCAGACGAGAAAACAAAAGCCTTTTCTGAGAAACCCATCAGTCACAGGGGAGTCGAGGAGGCCAGGTGGTATTAGTCCTATAACACCTACAACACCTATTCTGCATACATCTCCATATTCATGACTGGAGAGGGCTTTAAAGGTTAATGAAGGCCTTTCTCTATTATGTGGAGCTGCATACATTTAACAGTGTTATTAAATACTCATTCTGACGGCGTGTGTCTCCAGATATTAGGATTTAATAATCCCGTAGATCTCAAGTGTTTCAGCTTGACAAGCTGGAGTTGTTGTTTTTTTTGAGTTGGGGGGGGGGCTTCTTAAGAAGTGGAGGCTGATAAAGTCTCAGGTTTATATAAACGTTTGGTGCAAAGAATGTCTTTTATTTTGAAATTTTGAACACAAAGGAACCCACACACACCTGCGTTTGCTCTCGTGTGTTTGTCTAGGATGTGCCTTCCTCACATACTGCGCACGTGAGTCCGCCCTCAAGGCCCAGAATGCACTGCACGAGCAGAAGACCCTACCGGGGGTAAGTGTGTCACCGTCTTCATGCGGGGAGGGGGGGGAGGGGGCGGGAAGGCGCGGACATATGCCGGAGCATTAACACAGTTTGACGTGTGGGGCTAAAGAGCCTCTGTGGCTGTGGTGCTCCAACAAAGGTCACTGAGAGCCCCGCCCCCTTTATGTTTCACATGTGAGGCATCCACACACATCCATCCACACACACACACACACACACACACACATCCTTCCACACACATCCATCCGCACACAAACATTCATCCGCACACAAACATCCATCCACACACAAACATCCATCCACACACAAGCATCCACACACATCCATCCACACACACACACAAACATCCATCCACACACAAACATCCATCCACAAACATCCATCCACACAAACATCCATCCACACCAAATATCCATCCACACACAAACATCCATCCACACACAAACATCCATCCACACACAAACATCCATCCACACACAAGCATCCATCCACACACAAACATCCATCCACAAACATCCATCCACAAACATCCATCCACACACAAACATCCATCCACTCACAAACATCCATCCACACACAAACATCCATCCACACACAAACATCCATCCACACACAAACATCCATCCGCACACAAACATCCATCCACACACATCAATCTACAGACATCCATCCAGTAACATCCATCCACACCAAACATCCATCCACACACAAACATCCATCCACAAACATCCATCCACACACAAACATCCATCCACACACAAACATCCATCCTTCCACACACATCCATCCAGACACATCCATCCAGTAATGGCGTGAGTCATCTTGCCCACATGTCATTGGTAGAGACAGACGGCTATGAATCTCACTGCTGAAGTGACTTCATCTCCTCTTCTCCTCCACGCCCCCCACCTCCCTCTGAATTCTAATCAAAGTTAAATCTAGCTTTATTAGCATAGCCAGGCAGCAGGTGTGCTGCCAAATGACATTTCCAGAGCTAAATATGACATGACAGCCGCGTCTCTATAATAACCGTCTATACGGGAGACAAGGCGACAAGGCAAGGAATTACTGAGACAGAGCGCGCTCCCAGACTCGCTGCTTCCTCTTTTACTAACAAGCCGTTACCCCTGTTTCCTTTTAGTTATTTTTGTTCAAATCTACACCATTGACTTCTAGTTTTTTCCCCTCCTGAAACGTTGGCTCATGACTGTGGATTTTAAAGGAAAAAGAAGCAAAAAAAAACACAATAAATGGGACTGATATTTTTAGTTTCAGGTAATTTCTGAATATGGAATAATCCAAAACTGCAGACATACAACATTTTAGGCTCAATTTAATTAAAAAAATTAAAGTCAGATTCATCTTTTATTTATAATTATGCAATTTTTCACCAACATCTAAAAACCTGTGTCGTTTTCTTGGACATAGTTTCTGCAGAGCGACAGGAGTTCATTAGAAATTCACCTCTGAATTGTGGGCAGGACCACTGGTGCAGAGCAACCCCGCCCCCACTTTCCATCACCCATCCGTTTACGTGCTCTCTCGCCAGCTTACAGCCCCTCACACCTTCAACCTAACATCACCAGACCAGCGAAGACGCTAGCGAAGACGAGGAGGCTAAGGCGTATGTGGATCTGGTCAGAGTAGGGAGCTTGAAGCCCCGCCCAGCATATTTTTACGTCACAAATAAGATCTTTTTCAAAATGCATTTTTTTCGTCTGCTACTAAAATACACGGAAATATTCAGAGATGCAATTTTAAGATTAATTTTCTTGTTCTTTCTTGTCCTTCGTTATCTAAAAAACATTGTTAGAAACACCCCAAAACACAATTTTCATCAGAGCTGGTTTTTAAGGAAGTCTTTTTTGTGTGTCATTTTTTAACTTTTCTATTTAGGAAAATAGATTTGATTTCTATAAATTATTGGATTTAGATTGGTGCGATAACAACTTCCTTTTTTAATCGTTGGGAAGGAAATCCAGTGTTAATATTTTAGATTATTTTGCAAATTCAGTAATATTTTTCTCTGTTTTTGTACATTTCATAGTCAAAACAATCATTCTGAATAGAGTTTAACGCCTGCAGAGAAACTGCAGCTAGATAACTGAAGGGTTGGGATATTTTATAGTTATTTTCTTTTACATTTTTTCACTCTCCTCTGAATCCTTTCACCCCCCCCCCCCCCCCCTTGAGCTGCTGGTCGTAGCTGCAGTCCGGAGGCTGCTGGGAATGGAAAGGCAGTTTTAAGGCGCACACCGTTATTATCGTGGCGACAAAAGCAATCCCATTGTTAGCATGACAGTAGCGTAACCTTCCCGACCTCTCGCAGGGGGATCAGCGGGGCCGGGGGCCGTGCTAAAGCCCCTCTCCCCACCGCTCCCTTCCTCAGAAACTCCTACCTCTAAGCCATGTGGAACCCACTAAACCCGGCGGTTCTGCCGCCCCCCTCACCCCTCACAGGCAAAAAAAAAAAAAAAGGGGGAGCGTGCACCATCTTATTAGCTTCGTGCACGCCCACACGGACAAGATCTGCTTCCCACCACTGTCACCAGCTGTGGTGTAATTGTCATGTAATTGCACCTGCGCTGCCAAAGAATAATTAACTTTGGCATCTCATGGCCAGGGCGATACAAAAGGAATGACATGATAGCAATTATGGGTCTGGGAGAGAAGGGCCTGAATGAAAGCACACCTGAATGTAAAGAAAGCTGCCATTAACAGTCAGCTCACTTGGCTTTAAAGCATTTCCTCCTCTCTGGGTGGAAAGAGCGGCTCTCACTGCTCTTTTGTCTCAGCTAACAATGGGAAAGGGAAAAAAAAGGATAGAAAAAGAGAAAAAAGTCAGGCCGGGGCGAACAGATGGCGGTATCTCAGCGGCACCTGGTCCTGTGTTTCATTTCAGGTGAGGGATTTGGTCTGGAAGTGAGAGGAGGAAGGAGGAGGGTGTTAAAAAGTATGTTCCACTTAAAGCGAAGGAGGAAAATGAGAGTTCTGGAGTCGGGAAGATGGAGAACGATGGGAATGGAGAAGACTTGCTCTCATTCTGTCTCATTCGAGCTGTCAGACCACTCGTCTCACATTCATATCAGCAAATATTTTATAAACCCTCTTCACCCGTAAAATACAAGCTAAGTTTTGCTCAAAACATCTGCAGGATCTTTTAATCAAAGCAGTCAGTCCATACATTAGGATTGAAGCCTGTTTCATTCCCTGCCAGGAGTCGGTCAAACAGATCAATAGGGTTCTCACGTCTGTTGGCTGAATGGGAGCCATCTAGCTTAGCTTAGCGCAGTTTAGCATGGAACCTGTTGAGCTGATCCGTCAGGCCAGCGGCAGCTGTGGAACAAATCACTCTGCCGCTGCTTTTGATGGTTCAGGAGAAGAAACCTGATGCTGCAAAGCTTATTTCTATATGGAGGGGGAGGCGGGTGCTTCATGGGGGCGAGGCCGTTTGCGTTTTCGTTCCTATATCTAGAGATGCAGCTGGACGGATGATTGTCAGCGTTCTCTTCCCTCCAGGTTTCGTTGTTCCGTCGGAGCAGAATCTGATCTTCTGTGTTTCTGGCATGAGGGGGAAGGAGGGCCGTCTGACTTAGCCTGACATTAACTCAAGCAGGCTGGACGCAGGTGCTTGATCAATCGTCAGGGAAAACGGCCTAAACTAAATACAGCCCAGGCTTTTTCCAGAAAAGATATGATAGGAAGTTGTGATGCTGAAGTCTGCAATCTGTGCCCACAACGTCTAAGCAAACATTCGTCCGTAGATACACATCAGAAACCAGCAGCTGCAGGGGGATATTGCTCATTTTATAAACATATTATGGTGTTCTGTTTGTATTTTAGCATTCAGATAGAACTGTGTTGACCTAAAGACAAGATGAGGTCATGACGGCGCAAACTCGTGACCTGCAACAAGTCATGGCATGAACGGCATCCGCTTTGATCAGTTACATACATCCCGACGTCGTTTTGATGCGGAGGAGGCGGTGGATGATGGCAGAGTGTGGAATTAGGCGCGCACTCAGGCGTGGGTTCATTAACATACGCATGCAGTTCAATGCGCGCGAGCGGCTGCGCAGGGAAGGAACAGCAAAAAAAGAGGGCTCATCCTCTGAACGTCACTGTGGGGCGACGGCGTGCAGAGATGTGGGTGGATGGTAGTGTGTGTGTGTGGGGGGGGGACTGGGAATTACACGATGGGGGTGGGGCACTGAGCAGTGTTTTTATCAGCTTAAAGACAGACATCTGTTAATGAGGTATGGGGGGTGTCTGGCACACAAATCCATAGCTGCTGCAGGAACTCGGAGGCTCTTTGAACTTTGCAGATGAGCTGTTCACCACGAGAGCAGCGGGGGAAACGGGTTCGAATCTGACGTCTCACGTCCGACCAAATGTAGCCATGAGACGTGACCGAGCAGTTTTCTGAAACTTTTGCATTCAGTTTCTTCCTTCTTTTGGAGGGAGCGGAGGGGGTTGGGGGGGGGGGTATCCGACCTGTCAGCTTCCCGATTTTCCAGGGCGAACCAGTGAACCCTGCCAGGCCGGAAGCATCAGCGGAAGCTGTTTCTGGCGCTGCACAAGCCGACATTGATTAAATATTATTGAATCAGCCGTCTATCTTTGTGTTGATTGATTCAGCAGCCAGCAGGAGAAGTCTGAGTTTCCCAGGCTTGTGTGTCCCCTCCTCCTCCCCCCATGTGCACATCCACATGTGAAAATATTAACCGAGCATCTCTGCTTTGTTCCATCCTTTTGTGTGACATGGTTCTGTTCGTTTCCTGTGTTTGCTTTATCTTTTTCCTTTTTTTGTTGTTTAAGAAAAAAAATTCTACTTTGAATACACCTGTGCCTCCCCCCACTAAGAAGTCCCCCTGGGGTGAATTCACAAGTATCTCAGCTGCCAAGGCGCCGCATCTGGCGATGAGGAGGCGGCCGAAGGAGCGAGAGCGGCAGCATTAGAGACGGGAGAAGAACAGAGCGGGGAGGGGAGGGGAGGGGAGGCGGGACGTGGCAGGTTGATTATGGTCGCAGGTCTCGTTGCCTGGAGACGGCGGACAAGGATGCCAGGTTAGGCAACCGTGCGATGTAATGGCGCCAGGGTTGTGATGGAGCCGGAGGAAGACAGAAAATTGTCTTTTGTCCCCCACCCCCACCCCACACTGTCCACATTACACACCCCCAGTCCCCCCCCACCTCGCCCCCACATCCCTGCTGCTGTTCCTCCAAACGTTCCCTAACGAAAAGGAGGGGGTGATGGCGTCTGCAGCAGCTGTTAGGGAAAAATGGAGAGAAATCAGACAAAAATGTGTCACCCCCATAACCCCCCCCATACACACCACCACCGGATGGAATTACCATCCCGGGCTGTGGTAAAGGGGGAAACTACATCAACAATCATCTGCTCAGAGGCGGCAAAATGTCATCATCAATACGGAGAAATGAGTGGGAGCGTAAACAGCCGGAGTCCGCTTTCCCGCCCCGAAATCCTTCCACAAAAACAGACAGGGCCACACCTCAGTGTGTGTGTGGACGGCACCACCGACACAAAGTCGTAGCTGCAATTCTATTGGATAATCTATGGATTTCATTTCTCATAATCCCGGTCAAATCCCCGGCGGCACCACAGAGAGCAAATGTGTGGCTGTGATCTCAGGAGGAGACTTTCTGTGTTTAGTCGAGGAGGATTTTATGTAACTGTGTCTGTGTTTGCAGATGGAGCGCAGGGACTGTGTGTGTGTGTGGGGGGGGGGGGGGGGGGCAGGAGGAGGGAGAAAAAAATAAAACGGCAGAAGCACACAGGCGTAATGTGTTGTTGATCAGGCAGGTTCTGCTCCCGTAATGTCTCTGCTCCGGATAGGAGTGTTTTTGTAAACAAGCCGAGGGGAGGGGCGGGAAGCAACAGGAGGCGGACGAGAAGAAGGAGGAGGTTGGGGGGAGAAAATTACAGTTAAAGTGTTAGTGGTTGAGGCTCAGAAGCAGATATTTTTTCCTCCTTACTTCTGCTCTCGAAGTAGAGCGAGCATTCAACAGGCGTAAATCCGCCCCACACCATTTTTAATAATTCAGCGACTCTGATCTGTGTTTCGCCTCCATTTTTACTCCCCCAGACCTGTAATCCTTTCATCTCCTGACCCACAGGCTCCCTTTGTCCTCCTCATCCATGATTGTTATTTGTCATGCACCTCTTTCTCCGGTTGCTCAGTGTAACCTTGTTTACCTGATGCGAGGCTCTCATCGCCGGGGTTGTCATGACGATGGCCATGTGAGCGCCGGCCTCATCAGAGCAGCAGGACCGGTTGCCGTGCCGATCTGAAGTGGTGCAGCCCTTTATGGTCTCCACTTCTCACTGTTTTCCCTCTCGTATATTCTAATTCCAATCTCCTGAGCCATCTGCTGCGCCTCTCCTTATCACCGCCGCGGCCTTCACTGTTTGTTCTCCTGTATCAAATATGGGAGTTTTTAAAAAAAAAGAAATCCAACCTCGGCTAAAAACATCACAAACAAATTCAGCATTTTTTATTATTACCAATGCCTAAATGTCTTTTAATATCCACTAAAGCTCTTCCATCTGTGCAACACTTGTTATTCAATGAAGTGTTTCTTTATCTCTGAAAGCTGCAGAGGCCAAAATTCAAAACAAAATAATTAAGAAAAACCAGAGCTGCGAGCTGCTTTGTAAGTTTTTTTCTGACCCCACCCTGGTCAGTAAAAACACTTTTCTTTCCAAAATGGTGGCTTTTCTGTTGTTTTTATCGTCATAGCAACCGTTTTATTTTTTGGCCATCTGGGGGTGACGAACAGGACAATGTCATTTTTCATAGAATCGGCAAAAGGAAATTTTAGGATTTCCTTAGCAACCACCGCAACATTCCTGACATGTTTGTATCGTGTGCTATATTGTTTCGCTTACCTTGAACCAACTATTCACGTCTTAAATATTTACAGTACTTTGATTAAAAAAAAAAAGTGCAAGCAACAGGGAAACACCACTGTGTTGAACTTGCCAGGCTAACGGCGTTCAAGGTCCACAAACTTTACAACCAACAACCCCCCCCAATGATGCTCTTGGAGTTAGAAGGTGATAGATTGTCTTACTTTAAATTTCTAGCATTTAAGGGTTGATGTCATCATTTTGTGTGTGTATGTGTGTGCTGCTGTAGCTGCTGCTGCTGTTGTAGCTGCTGAGGCTGTAGCTGCTGCTTCTGCTGTTGTTGCTGCTGCTGCTGTAGCTGCTGCTGCTGTTGCTGAGGCTGTAGCTGCTGCTGCTGTTGTAGCTGCTGAGGCTGTAGCTGCTGCTTCTGCTGTTGTTGCTGCTGCTGCTGTAGCTGCTGCTGCTGTAGCTGAGGCTGTAGCTGCTGTTGTAGCTGCTGCTGCTCTGCTGCTGTTGTAGCTGCTCCTTCTGTTGCTGAGGCTGTAGCTGCTGCTGCTGTTGTAGCTGCTGCTGTAGCTGTAGCTGCTGCACTGCTGCTGTTGTAGCTGCTGTAGCTGTGGCTGTAGCTGCTGCTCTGCTGCTGCTGTTGTAGCTGCTGCTGCTGCTCTGCTGCTGTTGTAGCTGCTGCTGCTGCTGTTGTAGCTGCTGCTGCTGAGGCTGTAGCTGCTGCTGCTGCTCTGCTGCTGTTGTAGCTGCTGCTGCTGAGGCTGTAGCTGCTGCTGCTGCTGTTGTAGCTGCTGCTGCTGAGGCTGTAGATGCTGCTGCTGTTGTAGCTGCTGCTGCTGTTGTAGCTGCTGCTGCTGCTGCTGAGGCTGTAGCTGCTGCTCTGCTGCTGCTGTTGTAGCTGCTGCTGTAGCTGAGGCTGTAGCTGCTGCTGCTGCTGTAGTAACCGCTTCTTTTTCTGCTGCTGCTGAACAGAATAACTGAATTTTTACCTGGAGGCAGGACCTCTTGGGGCTGCAAACTCTGTCTGGACGTTTGCGTCTCTGTTCCCTCAAATAGCAAACTAACTGAGAGCAACTCAGATTAATATTCAGCAGCAGGAGCCAGACTCCCATCTGCTGACTGATTGGAAGATAGTTCTGACACATCGGCCCTCAATCATCCTCCTAATTGGCGCGATCAATTGGAGGCTCTCCACCAGGAGACGCAGGAGGCCTCTGCTGCAGGTTCCGGTGGTATTTCAGGTCCAGACGTTTGTTCATGCGGGTCCCGGCCCCGACGGATGCAGGACCGCTGCGCCGATCGATGGCGTCTCCCAATGACCGATCACGGCGGATCAATCAGTGTCACGGGATCGGTGACTGGCTGAAATGTCAGCGGCTCCATAATTAAGACCTTCATTAAGCTCCAGCTAACAGAGTGTCACTCTGATGCTCTCACCTCCTCTCCTCCTTTCACTCCCCCCTCCCCCCTCCTCTCCTCCATATGCCCCTCAATCCCAGCCTTCTTGCCTCCCAATCTCTGCTTGTTCTTTGTCCACGCTGTGGCTCCTGGTGTGCTTTACTTACACCCGAAAGGATGGCGATGTTGGATCTAGATTATTTACGAAAAGGTTCATTCATCTTTTTTTTTTTTTTTTTGGAGGGGGGGAGTCTCCAGGTTTCCTTTTCTCCTCCTTTGTTTCTCTAGACGTTTGAAACCCTGCTCACATTCATCTGTGCTTCCCTCCCCAGCACTGTTTTCTGATGCTGCGTGCTCCTTTAATCCAGATTAGCTGGCGAGTGTTCTTAATCCTATCATTTGCCCAATCCTGCGTGGGTGTGTGCTTTTCCTGGTTTTGTGTGATAGGGGGACAGGGAGCGGTGGACGGCAGGATTAGAGCAGATTCTGATGGATGGAACGAGGAGGTGGGGGGGGGGGGGGGAGCTGCCGGATGACACTGCAGATATCTGTGTCAGCTGATGGCGGCCGGAGTTACAACAACACCGGAAATCGCAGAGGAGAAACGCACGTGCACGCCACTTTTAAATCAGAGAAATTGGATTCACGTGATGGAATCTCTGAGAAAACAGGCCCCTAAAAAATAATTCTGCCCCCATTTTCTGTAATACTAACAAAAACGTCAGTAAAATCGTCTGACCAAGACTTCTTCTGTAAGGGAAAAATTCTAGAGATGTTTTCTCAGATTATTTTGTAAAAATCAGCTTGATAAGATTATTTCTTCTTTCTTAAAGACCCACTCTAATGAAAATGGTGTTTTCTGTGTTTTTAACACGTTCTTGTGGCTTTTTTCTGATGGTGGAGGACATAACTGAAGAAAATTCAGTTTGAAAGTATTTTAATTTCTTTATTTAAATCACAGAATCTGGATCAGAACTGCAGGGATAGCCCTGATATTGCTGCCACGGGGCGGCAGCGGTAAGGCGGTCGACCCATGATCGTAAGATCACGCCCATGAGTCGATGTGTCCTTGGGCAAGACACTGAACCCCACCTTGCCTCTGGTGGGAGGTTGGCGCCAGTGTGTGAATGTGTGTGTGACTGGGTGAATGGGTCTGTGACTGTAAAGCGCTCTACAAGTAAACGCCATTTACCATTTTTGTTGCACAGCTAATGTTAGGTTGGGAGATGGATAATGGGAAGTGGGGGAAGGCTCACTCTGCGCCCTTAACACAGGGGAGGGGAATTTCTAATAAACTCCTGCTGCTCTGCAGAAACTATGTCTTGGAAAACAACACAGGTATTCTGATATTGACTAAAAACGTAATAATCATAACAAAAAGAACTGAAAATACTTTAAATGATGATCGAGTGGAACTTAAGTTTCGGTTTTTGTAGTGTACACTGATAAAACTCAAACTCTGACAAATGATTTGAAATATCCTGTTACACTCGATATAAGACAAACTAACTTACTGGTGACTTTTCAGTAAGGTCTAATAATTTGTTTTAAAACAATAAATCCTGATTTAGTCAGAATGAGTCATTCCATTTTGAAAAAATCTTCTTTAAATTAATATCTCTAATTAAAACAGTTTTTATATTTTATTTTATTTACAGTATATCATATGTTTAAAGGGCCTATATCACGCTTTTCTTTAGGACTTTTTAATAAAATAATGAATTATTTTTGTAGCTTATTTGCTTACTCTGAGTGAAGACGCCTTGATCTCCGAGGCTCCGCCTTTCTCTCCTTGCGGGTGCCTCCCATTTCATGACGTCATCCTAGAGCCGGTCTCGAGCGTGAACGAAAGCAAACAACATCCGAACTTTTGCAAAGATGGATGTGCATATTGTGCATGGAGCGGCTGCGGTGCAGTGGGAAGGCAGTCGACCTCTGCGCGGAAGATTGGAGGTTCGATTCCCGCCTTGCCCGCCCATGTGTCGAAGTGTCCTTTGGCAAGACGCCGAACCCCACCTTGGGACTGTAAAGTGCTTTGGGCTACACAAGAATCCGCCTTTTACCACAAAAAATGAAAGCGTTTAGCCGGTCACCTAAGCAGAGAAAGTGGGTGTGTCTTTTAGCCTTTTGGGGTCAGGGTGCAGACTCCTCCTGGAAGGGGCGGCTCCCCACTTTGTGATGTCATAATGTGAGGCCCCATTCATTTTCATGCATTGGGAGGGGCTGGTGCTCGGAGAGCAAGTTTTTAGAGGAATACTCAGAAATGTGAGAACAGATCAAAATACCGCTTTGGGGTTGTTTTTAGTCAGAAATGAACATAATACACTGAAAAGCTCAACAAGTTGATTTTTTTAAATAGACCCTTTAAAGCAGAATATTTATCTATTTGTGAATGCTGATCGATCTTTTTTCAAGAACTTGAATTAAGGGAAACTGGAATGTTTATTGAACTTTTATTTGACTGTTATGCGAAATTTACATGTAAATCTAATTTTTTAAAAATATTTTTCTCTTAAAATAAGGATAGGTGGACTGTGGCACTCAATATAAATGTACTGAATTTATTTAAATTAGTGTTTCTAGCTAATTTCCTGATAAGATCATTTTTCTTGCAAGACAGAAAAAAAGAGTCTTTATGTTCTTAGAATTCTGTTTTTGCAAGTTTTTATTGTTTTCCAGTAAATTATTTGACACAGATTTGTTTTGTCACATTTATTCTACTACTTTTTATGAATTTCAAGCTAAAATCATTTTCTCGTTTTCCCCAAAGTTTTTTTTTTTTTTCAATCTTTTACATGAATTAGCTAATATGAAAATACATTGTAACTGTTCTCTCCTAAAAGAGGTTAAAATCCTTTTAAGTTGGATGAGAAATGCATAAATTCCAGATTTTACTGCTTTTCTTTTTTTCTTTATTTTGCTGAATAAATCCTGTCGAGTCATCTTTACTGGGACTAACGTCTGAACCGTCGCTGTTTCTCCACAGATGAATCGACCAATCCAAGTGAAGCCTGCGGACAGCGAGAGCAGAGGAGGTAAGAGAGACCTGTCCGCCACACAAACACACAGCACCTGTCCAAACAGCGAGCCTGCGAACGGGCTAAAGTTAGCCGCTCACTCCGTCTTCAGCTGACATGCGGCCGAAGATCCACTTCAGCGCTTTGAAGCCTCCTCAGTCCCATTCGGTGTCAGAATGGGCTGAATATATTTGGATGGAGCTGCAGACAGATTACTTTGACTGTGGAGTTAAGCTGCAGCATGGAGTCTTTATGATGTAAGCCCTGGCAAACCTACGTTTTTCTAATAATATATGGTTTTTGATCTGATAGAGCGGAGGTAGTGTAATGATTAGATCTTCATTTTCCTGGAAACTCCTGGTTTAAATGAAGTTGGCTTTTACAACGCAAAAGCAATGCATCAGCTTCCAATTTTTACCCATCATGCCTCTGTTAATGGCAGCTTAGAATTGCTTTGTCCCCCCATTGTTAATAAGATCCCCCCCCCCTCCCAGCTTTGTGCTTTCACAGAAATAAACTGGTCCTCCAAGTCCAAAAAGGCGAACATTGTCTAGTCTGAGAGTAAACTGTGAACTCCGCTCACACGTCCACCTACTGAAATGATGCTTCACTTTCAGTTTATTCCGAATGAAACCTTGCAGCAGATCCTCCAGGAAAGCGGCGAGTCTCCTCCTGAACTGACAGGAGCTTCACCAGCGCCGAGCCGAGCCTTCTTCTCACCGGAAACGGTTTTAAACGTGGCTGCAGGACGTCTTCGCTGCTTCCTACAAAGTTAAAATAAAAATATTGATCATTTAGTCCAAATTTAGGTAAAAACTTCTAAAGGGAAACGTTGAAAGATCAGAAGTAAGAACGTTTGTTGCTCAAACTTACTGCTAATGTACGTATTACTTACAGTATCTATTCACCTCATTCAAATGATTGTAATTCTAATCTAATCAGGTTCAAGTCATGTGACTGGATTGTATTTATAGATCTATTTAGCCATAAACTGACACTGATCATCTTGTTTTTAAGTTAATATTCTGTCCTCTTCCCGACAAAATAATGTTCCCGTCTTTGCAAAATGCCCATCAGCCTGATTTGATGCTCAGGCCTGTAATGAAATTCCTGCTCAAGCGGCGTCTGATGTGAACGGGTTAATGGTGCCTTCAGAGACGTCCAAGTTAAGCACGCCATGTGCACTAATGCCGCCCGTCCCATCGCAGACGATGGTTTTTGTTTACTAATTACAAGCTGGATTATCTGGAAGAATTTCTGAGCAGCTCGTCGAAGCAGAAGACACTTTTCCTCCTCGCTTCACTCCATCCTCTTAACGAGTTCAGGCCTGGAGATGGTGACGCTGCTTCTGAGCAGCTTGAAGTTACCTTTCAGTGCTGTGAACACCCTGTTGCGTGAATTCACCAGAATCACAGGAAGTGAGACCCACTCTGATCAAAATTGTGTGTTCTTGCAGCATTTTTCTGATGGTGGAGGACATTTATAAAGAAAATTCAGGTTTAAATCATATTTCTGAGTCTTTCTATATTTAAATGAATCAAAAGCAGATTTTAAAAAAATGGCGTACTTGTGACGTGAAGAAAAAAAAAAGCTGGGCGGAGCAACAGCCTCCCTGATCCGAATAGATCCACGAACATCTATGTTTTCCTGGTCTGAGCTGGGATCCTGATCAGAACTGGACGGCTGGACAGCTCTGATACTGCTCGCCATTTTTTGTTTCACCGCTAATGTTAGTTTGGGGGAGTGAGGCGGCGGGAGAGGGTGTAGACAGAGAGCTCTCAGCAACAGGGAAGGGAAAGGGGGCATTGGTAGGTGAATTTCTCATGAACTCCGGTCATGAAAACTGCAGGTTTTTGGATTTTGGCTAAAAACAGCAGAATTATAAAGAAAAGACAACCTGGATCACTTTAAAGATAGATCAAAAGATGATCGGAGTGGGACTTTTAAAATAAAAATAGACATTTTAATGCCAGGAAATTTTTTATAATATATGTTTTTATTCTTTTTTTATTCTTTAACATCTAAGTGGATTAATGTTTATTTGGATATAAGCTGCAGGTCTCATTTTTTGCTTAAAAAAATATTTTCCTTTACATGTATCTGAAATTTTAGCTGCTAGGTTTGGTGAGAAATGTATCCCTTCTGATCCAAACCAGCCAGATTTTTTGCCTTTTTCCTTTCCTCCTTCTTGTTGATTATTTGACATTTGTGTGATTTTCATCCAACCAAATCGTCCTCTTGGTGTAACCGGCTTGTGTCTGAACAGATTGCAGCAGGATCTGCCTCGTGCTCACCTCTGTTTTATTCTGGAGCTCAGAAATGTGTCGCGATGTGAAGTGAATTAGCTCCAGCACACTGGAAGGCTGGTTTGATCCTTGAGGGAGCAGCTTCACAAAGGAGACAAACATTTGAGTCACAGCCAGATGCTGTTTGCTGAGCTGCTCGTTGTACTGCCCTCTGCTGGGGGTTAGGAGTATAGCAAGTTTCTGTCTATGTCTGTACATCTTTTTTTTTTAAAAACCTCCTTTTGTCCCCCTCTCTTTCAATATCATGCCCCCCCTCCCCTCCCATCTCCTCCCTCCCATCATGACGCCCTCCTTCCCCTTAGAAGACAGGAAGCTGTTTGTGGGCATGCTGGGAAAACAACAGACGGATGCAGATGTGAGGAAAATGTTTGAGCCGTTTGGCAGCATAGAGGAGTGCACGGTGCTGCGAGGCCCCGACGGGACCAGCAAAGGTAATGTCACATCCCTCCTGAGGAACCAGAGGAATAATAAAAGCGTGTTTCCTGAAAAGCCCGGAGCCATGGAGAAAATTGAAATCTTGTTTTCAAGTAGGGGGGGGGGGGGTGTCCTCCCACTGTGTTGACGCTGTTCCTTATTGGAGAGGCTGGGTGCATTTACCTGACTATCTACGTTCAGATCTTCATCCACGCTCAGAAGACTCAAATGGATCTGAGCTGCGATCGGTTTCTGCGCTCAGCTTTCCAGAGGAGGAAATGGCTCACACCTTGGAGAGACTGGGAGCCGTTAGGTTTGGTGGGGAAGCATCTGATTTAGAAGCCTTCTGGAAGGGTTGGAGGCTTGCCAGCTATGCTGATTTGTGTCGAGGCCCCCCCGAGGAGGACCCGGGATTCAGTGGAAGGGTTACACGTCCCATCTGGCCCACAGGATTCTGAGAATCGAGCTGGAAAGCATCACTGAAGGAACTGCATGCCTGGAATAGAATTGTTTTTTTTTAAATGTGTGCTCCAAAACAGCAACCAGTTTGACCTTTGACCCAAAGGTTCAGATTGGTCCCTACCCCCCCTGCAGGAAAACGTTTTATTGATAAGAAAGCAAAGTGGCTCATTTAGTTTGTGGATTACAAGCATCAGATTTATGGGGCAAATCTGTGCTGATTGCTCTAAGATAAATAAATAAAACGCTCCCTGTTTATCCCAAACCGATCAGGAGGTGGAGGGTTGAAGGTTCACTGCCGCCGCTTCCTAACAGCCTAAAGTCAAAGACCCTTCAAAGTGCTTCACAGGGAAATGATTGCGGCCGCGCTGCAGGTCATGAGCGTGAAAAGAGGAATTGACTGTTTGCTTGAAGCCTGCAGCAAAGGATATTAACGACTATTGTCAGTAACAACAATGCTAATGATCTTTTCTTTGTAAATCAAAATCCGGTGACAGCTCCAACACACACGCCGCATTTTTCTGCATTCGTTGCATGAGCCATGACTAATAATGCAATAGGTTTTATGGGTCACGGCTAATGATGCATGCGATGGTTTACGGGCCGTGATGGATAGAGCAATGTATATTCTGCAGGCCGCGCTTTAATGACGCCAGAGTAAGTGATGGAGCGCGGCTTCTGATGCACGTTTGTGTGGCGCTAACGGCGTGTCGTTTCCTTTCAGGTTGTGCGTTTGTGAAATTCCAGAGCAACGCGGAGGCCCAGGCCGCCATCAACGCTCTGCACGGGAGTCGCACCCTACCTGTGAGTCCCCGCCCATAAACACTGGCGCTCATGCTGATGCTTCACATCTTTTGTAGACACTCAGTGCAGTGACTCAGCGAAGAGTCACCACTTCTCATTTTGTCCCCTCCTCCTCCTCCTCACATGTGCACATGTGCGCGCACACACACAGCAGAGGGCAGTTTGGTTTGTCTCTGGAGTAAAATGCATCTTTTAAGGCGTAAAAAACACATTTATTGGAGCTCCTCCCCAAATGTCACCTTCCTCTAACGGTCCTGCTGAACCCTCACAGCCCCAGCGGCTGAGTCATTCTGAACCCAGAGCGAGCTTTTGTTGGAGAAACTCTGACTCATTCGTCCTCTTTTAACCAGTTTAGCTCAAACATGAAGATTTGTGTCATTGCACAGCCTCTCTACTCCGACTCCTAAAGGAGGACGCTCTGTATCTGAAGACGACTTGGAGCTCAGCGTGAAAAAATGCAAACCAGTGAGCTCCTAATGTTTTTAGAGCAAAGAAAAATGAAAAAGCTCAGTGTATCTTTGACTGTTCTACACCTCTGTCCTGTGCAGAATGGTACGTCGCAGTTGCATTATAGGCAGAGGCAAAGGTCTAGAAGCCTCATTAGCTGTAAATGATCATTAGGTTTGTGTTTTCGCATGTATCACCCACATAAAGCTTGAATATTTTTTTTTTTCTGTGATTATAAGCACGGCGTTCTGCTCCTCTTTCCCACTCTGAAGATCCAGATGTTGTGAGGTCCACGGCGAAAAGCTGGCGTGGTTTTGATCGCTCTCTCCTCTGCAGGGCGCCTCCTCCAGCCTGGTGGTGAAGTTTGCAGATTCAGAGAAGGAGCGGGGGCTCAGGCGGATGCAGCAGGTGGCATCTCAGCTGGGAGTCATCAGTCCCATGACCCTCCACCTCGGGGCCTACAACGCCTACACACAGGCGGTGAGAAACGTGCCGCGGCAGACGGTTTGTTCACTAAAGCACGATGACTGTGATGAGATCCTGAAAGGTTAGTGCTGCTTCAGGAGGTTCATTTTCTCAACATCAACGTTCCCGGACACTTGAAGTTTTATGAGAAGATGTCAATAAATGGACATCAACCCATGTTCAGTCGTCGGGGATCTCTAAAAGAAGATTTCTTGACTCGTCGTTTCAACAAAGACTCAAAGAGAAGATGTCCCATGAAACTTCAGCCCTCCGGTTCCTGATCTTTATCTGGAAAAATGTATCCACCCTTGACAGATGAAGACTGAACCTCAGCAAAAACATGTTTGTGCTAGCAGGGGAAAAAATAGATATTTTTGATAGAAAACTTGAAAGTTGTAACTGATTAATAGCCACAGATTATTACAGCCACCGTAAAAGAAATATGTGAGAATAAAGTCGTAAAGAAATGAAATCAAAATGCAAATTTTACTAAAAATTGTGAAAAAATAGTCAACAATTTACAAGACAAAAGTTGTAAAAACAAACTTCAAAAGGTTTTATGAGGAAAAAGCTAGAATTTTATTTATTTTATTTTTTCTAAAATAAAATGTTAACTTTTAAAATGTCGCAGAGAAACGGGATCTCGCTGAATCAGTGTAGCTTTTTTTGTAAAAGTACAACTTTATTTTCTTTTAAAAAATGACAAATTTTCTTGCAAAATTACGCCTTTTACGGCCCATTTACGATTTTATTTTTGTAAAAGATTTTTTTGTAGGACTTTATTTAAGTAAAAAGTTGATTTTATTTTCTCATAATTTTACCAATTTTTTTCTTGAAATTCTTAACTTTTTATCATAATTTACGACTTATCGTAAAATTTTAACATTTTTTTCTCATATATTTTTATCACCTTTTTCTTATAAAATTTAGACAATTTCACACAATTTCCTAGTACTTTATCGTAGATTAAATGTCCTGGTTTCCCTCTAAAATTGGCCAAACAATAAGCAACTGGAAGGCAGCTGGTTTCAGATTTGCTTCATTTCCATCTGCTCCATTTGTGGAGCCTGACTACGTTTCCTGTCAAGATGGACGTTTTCATTTGTGGGCATTTCAAACAGTTTTATTTAAAAACCTTCCATTAAAAACCAAACTCTGATTGAAAATTACAAAAAAGCCCCTGAAGCTTTTCAAATATTTCGTATCATCTATACGCTGATGACATTCAGCTTTATTGCTCCTTTGGAAAAAATATTTACACACATCTTTCGTATCTACTACACTGCTTGGCCAACATTCTAGTTTGGTTAAATGAAAACCATTTACTCCTGAACCTTAATAAGACAGAGACAATAATTTTTAAAAGACAACTTGGTTCACTGAGCTCTTCTGTCCAGCCCAGTCTCAGGAATCTTGTCTGGTTTGACAAAGCTATGTCTCTAGACTCTCACTCGAGGCTCTTGGTCAAAAACTGTTTTTACCACCTGAGGAACGTGGCTAAACTGAAGACAATGTTGAGCTGATCATCCATGCTTTTATCTCCTCTCGGTTAAACTACTGCAATTCTCTTTTTTACTTGTTTTAACAAAAAGACTCTCCAATTGGTCCAGAACTCTGCTGAAGGCTTTTGACTGGAACCAATAAGCGCACCCCTCTGCTTTTATCGTTACATTGGCTTCCTGTGAAATTTAGAATAGATTTTAAGATTTTGATTTTAGTTTTTAGAGCCTTGCACGGACAAACCCAGAACTATATTTCTGACCTTTTAACACCCTACACTCTGGCACGCTCCTTGGGGTACACGGATAAAAATCGTTTATGTGTTCCAAAAACTCGTTTTAAAAATAGGGGTGACCTCGGTGCCTTTCAGGCAGTCGCTCCCCGACTTTGGAACGACCTCCCCCTGTCTCTGCGCCAGATTGACTCAGTCGAGCGTTTTAAAGCTCAAGTTAGGACGTTTTTATGTAGGAGAGCTTTTAGCTGACTTTTACGTGTGTTCACTTCTACGTCTTTGTTTGTTTACTTATATGCCTGTGTGTTTATTTGGGTCTCACCACTGATTTTACATTGTTTTAACATAGTGAAGCACTTTGTGAGTCACTCTCTGAGAAAAGCGCTATATAAATAAAGATTTATTTACTTTCTTACTTACTTTTATAAGGCAGCAAGAAAATTAACTTCAAAGATGTGACCACAGCAAAGAAAAATGTTGTGTCTTTTTAAACAAAACCTCCACGTAAACTTATATTTTTTAAATGATTTCACCGGATTTTATCACTGCATGCAGCTACCAGTGAGGGATTAAACGAATCCGTATTGTTGTGGAATAATCTGATTGTCAGAGATTCGGCTTTTCGTGTCTTTCATAAATCTGCTGAAATATCTGAAGACGTTTGATGAGCAGCAGCGTCTGTTTCTGCCCCGCAGCTGATGCAGCAGCAGGCCTTGGTCGCCCAGTCAGCTTACCTCTCTCCTGTTGCCACGGTGGCAGCGGTTCAGATGCAACAGCTCGCTGCGCTCAACCCCAACAGCATCATTGCCACGCCGATAGCATCCATCACCCCTTCCTCAGGTAACGGCGCCTGTGGATGTCTGGCTCCGGCACAGCTTCCATTCGATTTCTGCCTGAAATATGAGGACAGGTTGAGACGATTCCAAGAGGTCGACATTTCAAACGGTCAGTCATTTTTTTTATTTTATTTTAGGTTGAGCTCTAATTTGACTCTAAAGAAATGAGTCAAAGAATTCTTCTTGTTCTTCTGTTGAGCTTCATAGGGACAGAGTTAAAGAAGGAAGTCTATCACATGTGTGGGATACAAACTCCCACATCTTTCTTTAATGATGCTAGAGATGTCACCTGCAGGTCAGACCCTCGTCTCCTGTCTGGTCTTGGAACTCCTTGATGTTTGTGCGGTATAGCTGGAGGATGATGGGACAGGGAGATTTGGAGGTTCTGCACTTGTGACCTGATTACAGAGAGAAACATCCAAAATCTTCTCTACTTTTTTTCTTATCTTAAAAGCTTTGTTGATCTAAAGAAGTGAAAGGAACAGAAGCAGAACTTTTTGGGGAAAACTGAGGGGAATATGTTAGATTTGTCCAAATTGAACTTTATCAGCAGTTTCTGATGAGCTTAAAGTCTGATAACCATCTATAGGTTATTGAGTAAACCACTGCACACCGTCTATAGGAGATCATTTCTGTTTAATTATTGTCTAATGATGTTTATTTCCTTTGTTTCTGGATTTTGCTTTCATTTAAACATTTCTTGTTAATTTTCACTTGTTGATTGTACTAAAGGTTCGGAAAAGACTCTGCAGTAAAGAACTGGAAGCTGTCAAACCCACCAGATGTGTGTACAGATGTGCGTCTTCTTAGTGTTTCATCAGAACTTCGGTTCCTTTAGTTCTTCAGTCCCCACTGAAAGACACCTGCATCTGTTAACTTTAGCGGGAATATTCGTCACACCGCTTTATTCCTGGCTGCTGGTTCGAATCCCAGCTGGGTCCTTTCTTATATGGAGTTTCTCCTCCTTCGTTCGTGGGGTTTCAGTCCAAAAACAGGCTTCGTGGGTTCATTGGTGATTCTAAATTGCTGCTAAGTGTGCGTGTGACCCTGCAACAGGCCAGTGACTGTTCAGAGCGTACCACACCTTCACCTAATGACGACTTGTCGTATTTCTGGCAGATACTCGCTGCAGTGTTTTACAGGTAACACCCTAGGGCGATTCAGTCAATTAACTCACCTGCTCAGCATCCTATTTAAGCCAGGTGCGCAGCTGTTCATTCTCTTTCTTACCTTCAGCGCTCATTCTTTGCCCCTCCCTCCTCCCCGGCTTCCACCTGTGGGCTCCGTAAAGGGGGCTTTTGTTACCCGAAAGTTTTATGGAAATATCTCATGGAATTGAACAGAGCTTTATGCCAAACGAAAAGATGTGAATGCCAACTTAAAGAATGTGGAAAATTAAGTGTCAAATAAATATTTCTTACTGCAAGAGTTGTCTGACTGAAATAGTTGCAGGGATAGGCTCCAGCAACCCTATGACCCGGAAAGGGATTCAGCAAATTTGATGGATGGATGGATGGATGGATGGATGGATGGATGGATGGATGGATGGATGGATGGATGGTTCATCCCCTCTCTAGAGGCTTTAAAAGTCAAACTGGACTTGTCTGCAGGTACCAGCACTCCTCCCTCCATCGCAGCCACACCCGTTCCTGCTCTGCCCCCACCCATTGCAGTGAACAGCTACCCCTCCGTGCCAGCTCCACCCAGTGGCCAATCGGCTACAGAAGCCCTCTACACTAATGGAGTTCATGCCTATCAAGGTGCGAAACACAACTTTCTCCTTGTTGTAAAGTTGTTGCAAAGCATGTTGGGTAAAATCAAAGCACTAATGACTCTCTGCAGTTTGTAATGCACAAAACTACATTTTGTCGTCCCTCAGCCCAGAGTCCTGTCCTGGACCCCCTACAGCAGGCTTATACCGGCATGCAGCACTACACAGGTCAGTTCAGGACACAAACTGCTTACATGTCATATCTATAGACTGCTGAGGCTCCTTCTTTATCCCTCTGTTGTAGATCTGTTTGACTTTGAAGAGTAATGCTAACAGTTTAAAGTAACAATGGATTTGTAGTTCTGGTCTAATCTACTGTCCAAGTGGTTCATTATCAGAATAAGCGTAAAGCACTTATTCTGATCTTCTTCGGCACAACATTGTCTAGTTTGCAGAGTTCTAAAAGTAAACAATTGCGTTCATTTGTATAGATTTGTATTCAAAAATTGGATTCTACAACAGTGTTGTCAAATTTATCTCGAATAGTAAATGGAGAAAAAACAATGGAGGTGCCTCAAAGAGTTTGACTCGCCTGCATTTGATAGAAAAATCAATAAGCTGCAGCAGGAGGATCTCATTTCATACAGGATGCATTTTATTTTGAAACTTTCTTCTGGACTTACATGTGTTGCTGTCAAAAGTCGAAGAAGTTGAAGTTGCTGAACATAGAAAAATATTCTAACAGTTATATTTTAATTATCTTAAATATTTAGAAGCTACATTTAATAAACAAATGACTTGATGGCCGCAAAAACCTAAAGAAAGTATACTTTTATAAACGTTTACTGGGTTTTGGTCTGTAAGAAACTGGACCAAATGGATGTTGTAGTGTTAAAGGTTGCAGACCCCTGATGTATGAAAGGTTATTGTGCAGAAATGTAATATTCAAACATAAACAAACAGGTCTGTGGTGAATCTGCACGGCACTTTCCTAACATAATCATAAGCCTCTGCAGTAACTTCAGGTTTCTATATTTTGTTGCTGTTTTCTTTTGTAATCAAGACAAAACCTCTTCCCTCCTCTTCCTCAGCCACCTACCCAGCAGCCTACAGCCTGGTGGGACAGCCGTTCCCACACCAGCCCACTCTGGTGGCGCAGCAGCCGCAGCAGCTCCAGCAAAGGGAAGGTGAGCTCAGAAAGCCTCACACCTCGGCCGCCACGCCCCACAGAGGATTAGACTTTACTGCTTAGATCGTCTAAGGTTGAGTTTCTTTCACCCTCAGTGGTCTCTCTGCTCGATGATGGGATTAAATAGGTTGTAATAATGATTTGTATAGTTGTTTTATTCACAATTTAACGTGAAAGCTACAAAAAAGGTGTTAGCTTTGAAATTTTAGCTTAAAAACAAACAAGAGTTATGACACATGATTGTGACACCACCTGGAATAGATGTGTATCTCTTTTTTTCAACATTTGTTTTGTAATTGATACCTTTTTTTTCTTTAATCTTTACACTTTTGAACTTTGTTAAAAAAACATTAAATTTTTGCTGTGAAAATCACATTTACATCTTGAATTGAGGTTTTTGTACAGTTTAGGGTAATTTATGTAACTATTGCGTAATATAATGAAGATCTGGGGTTATGAAAACATAACTTACTTTTAAAAACAGCTTTAAAAGTAAGGTATTAGAGGCCCCACACCACTAAAATGTGGTACAGGGAAAGGAGAACTGATTCGTCTTAAAGTGTGTCATCAGAGTGCGACTCTATGACCAGTGACAAACCCAGCAGGTCAGATAACTTTAGCTTTGATTAAAGCTCAACAAGATCCGAACACGTGGAACTAAACAGAAACAGGATCTCACATCTTATCTTAGAAATGTCATGTTTTTTTTTTTTTTGCATCACGAAAACATTGTGTGTTTGTGAATGTTGTGGGTTTTATAACCTCAAGTTTAACAACCCTCTGGATTATTTTAGTTTGAAATCAAAAGTGTTTCCTATTTACTTTATTTCTAATCAAATTTTTTGCCTTCAGTTGGAAAACAAAGTGACTTAATGTCAAGATAAAGTCGTTCTTGTTCCATCTGGTGCGCCGCCCTACATGAGAACTTAGATCTAAAACCTTTGTTTAAAAACTTAATTTAAACTAAAATGAAATAGAATTTAACATAAACGTGTGTCTGAAGGGGAGCCGCAGGAGAAATATGCACATAGGGAACGATACATGAATTTTATAACTCTGAGCTCTGAATGAAGGACGTGCAGAGCGTCGTAACACAAACACAGATTTAAATCTGCGGATCTACAGGATTTCTGGGAGTCTGTTGATCTGTCCCACCTCTCAGACGGCTCTCCCTCACTTCTTGAAGCATTCTCCACTATATAATGATCAAAACGATCCATGACGTTCCTGTTTCTGTTAGAGAACAGTAGTTGGATCAAACCATGTTCATATGGGGAGGCTGTTCAAGGGAACAGTCAGCCACTTTCCTTTAGTGTGAGCAGGTTGGAAAGGTGCAGCAGCACACATTTGTTCTGGATTTATTCCATCAATAATGATCATTTTTACTTAATGCTGGGAAAATATTTCAGCAGAAGTATGTTTGGCGTTATTCTGCAGACTTAAATGTTCAGGACTGGCTGAGTTTGCAGAGTAAAGATGGAGCAAACATCCATGTTTCTTTGGTTCTTCCCTAATCAAAGTTTGCTGAGCTTTGGTCTGGATTTACTGAGTGATTCCATGCTTCTTGTTTTTTGCGTGCAGGTCCTGAGGGCTGTAACATCTTCATCTATCACCTGCCGCAGGAGTTCACTGACTCAGAGATTCTGCAGATGTTCTTGCCCTTTGGGAACGTCATCTCTGCGAAAGTCTTCGTGGACCGGGCCACAAACCAAAGCAAGTGCTTCGGTGAGCCCCAAGAAATGTTGGTCTCACGAGGTGGACGAGGCCTCAAATGAGGAATGATGCAGCTTTTTCTGCTTGCTTTTGATTCAGGTTTTGTCAGCTTTGATAACCCATCCAGCGCCCAGACAGCCATCCAGGCCATGAATGGCTTCCAGATAGGCATGAAGAGGCTGAAGGTGCAGCTGAAAAGGCCCAAGGATGCTAACAGACCTTACTGAAACAGTGAAAGGTGAGCGCCTTTGTCTTTGAGCCATCACCAAGGGATCCGGCTTGTTGACAGCTGGTGTTTTAAAGCTTACAGTCCCACTTTGATCAACTTTAGATCTCGTGGTCTTTTCATGATGATGTTGCTGCTTTTAGACAAAATCCAATAACCTGTGTAATTTTTCTAGCATATAGGAAATAAATTCTATTCTAAATTCACCGCTGGGACATAACTTTACCTCTAAGTTGTGGGCGGGACCTTTGGCACAAAGCAAGCTCTGCCTCTATGGAAGGATTTTTGTGCCATTATTCCAAGTGCAACACTCACTGATTTGAGTGGAAAACTTTAACAATTTTGTGTGCTCCAAGCATTATTTTGTACTTGAAACTCAAAAATACATCCAGACAAAACAAATTTCTCTCGATAAATTTTAACGTGCCACAAAAGCTGGCCAATCACAGACATGGACATTGATGCTGATTGGTCGGAAATTCTTCCAAACGAAGACAAACCAGATTCCGTCTACAAGCTAATTGGAAGACTTTCTGACCAATCAGCATCATCCTTCATGTCCGTGTCTGTGATTGGCCGGCTTTTATGGCACATTAGTAACGCGGTGCCCTGCTCTGAATCCAGTGCATTAGAGAGAGAATTTATCTCGATGATCAGCACCTAGTTTTGAGTTTCAAAATAATGTTTTGGGCACAGAAGATTGTTAAAGTTTTACACTCAATACAGTGAGTGTTGCGCTTGGAATAATGGCACCAAAATCCCTCCATACACTTCCACTGCCCGTTTCGTTGTGGCGCTGAACAGGGAGCTGGTGGTCCGCCCAGCACCTTTTCTACGTCACAAATAGGATCATTTTTCAGCTCCCTTTTTTTATCTGCTCCTGATCAACGATTTGCATACAGAAATACTCAGAAATGCAATTTTAAGCTTAATTTTCTTTCCTTATATCCTCCACCATGGGAAGATTTTCAACAAGAACGTGTTTGAAACACCCTTTTCATCGGAGTGGGTCTTTAAGAGGCAAACTAAATTAAACTGATACCTCCTTTATAGCCGTTTTATAATGTGGAACTGAATTAGTCAACAGCTGGACAGTAAATTTACTGTAAGATTTATTGTAAGGAGGTGCCAGCACCTAGAACCTGAAATTGAAAATGCCTCTCTGCTGTAAAGAATGCGCCAGCTGCATAGAAGTGGTCCTGTTCTCCTCTCTGGTTGAGAATTAAATGTTCTGTCTAACCAGTGTTCTGTCGCAGGGTTTAACTGTCCCTCATTAATTTGCTTTTCTTTTCATTTATTGTTTTTGTGCTGTTCCATTTTTCCTGAAAAAAAACATCACACCACTCTCCAGACTGTCCCGCCCATACATAAATCGTGGAGACGTGCGGCGCTATGGCTACGGCTGCCTAGCAACCGCTAAAACCTCTCCCCCCCTTCCTTCTCACAGCGTTGTAAGTTGATTGGCCTGTGTTGGTTGCTGTGGCGATATTGCCTGTGGTGGTTGCCGTTAGCACTTTTTTGGGGGGGGGGGCTTGTTGCGGCTCGGCTCACCATGCTCAGCTGCATGGCGGGTTACCATGGTGACTGTGAACTGTGTTTGTTGCGTTGTGGCGTTCCTCTATTTTCTTTGTCCTGTTTCCTTTTTTTTAAATCCTTGCAAAAAAACAATCAATAATTGTCACATGACCTCAGCATTTGTAAGCAACTGATCATCATGACATTCTATGGTTAAAAGTTGTCTAAAACAGAGAAGATGGTCTCCATCCAACATGGATCCAGTTTTCTCCTTGTTTTGGTTCTGATGGGTTTCAGTTGTGTGTCATGATTATCATTCTTACACCCCATCCCCCCCCCCCCCCATTTAGTTTTAGTAGCTTCTGGTGAGTGCAGGGTTGTGGTTTGGTTCCGAGTGACTTTGTGACTGAACTTTGTTTGTTTTTTGTGGAACCAACAGTCGCCTGAATGTTCTCCTCTTCGTGGATGACTCATTGCTGTCTGAGTGTGAATGACGCCTCGTGTGTGTGAGTCTTCTCCAACACCATTGTGTTCATTTCTGTTTTATGGAAGTGAAAGAAAGTGTCTAGACTCCAACTTGATTCTTGGTTGGTTCTGAGTGGAACTGTTTGGTTCCTGTGACCCATGATGCTGGTGGAGGATCTGCATTTCTCTGTAGGAATTCTGGGAACCCAAAATCTTAAGAAGTGGCATTGTGGTGGTAAAACTGTCACAGTAAAAGGTTGTCATGCGAGGATGGGACGTTCCATTGGGGTTACTTTAAAATAAAACTAAGAGTTCCTGTCTTCCTTTATATCAGGTGTGCGGGGGGGGGGGGGGGCTTCTTCCTATCAGAAGGAACAGAGCGTTCCATCACATCTCTTGTTTTCTCCGTCCTTGCGATTGATTGTGTAGTATCTAAGTCGCTGTCTCACTAATCATTGCTGTCTTGCCATACAAAGGTCACCGTCTGGAATAAAAATGTCACATATTCCAGAAACAAGAAAATCAAAGCTTCAAATGTCTATCAGAGCTTAAAAAATGGTTAAAACCTGTAAAGAGAAATATACTGTTCAAAATGAGAAAAAAAAGACAAGATCAGCTATAAAACCTGAAAAGTAAAGAAAATTAGTCAAAAAATGTTTCAAATCTATCGTTTCTCCATATTGCAACAACAACACTTATTTGTCTGAACATCCTGTAAGTTAAATCCTATTGGTCACCTTCAAAACCTGATTCCAAAGAAACTTTTATGAGTTGGCATTTGCCTCCAAATAAAATCAGAACTAAAAAAGATGTCGATCAGACCTCCACATTTACATCCCCACAGCAATGAATCACTTTAATCTTATATAATCATTCATATATTTGGTACATACATTTCTGACATCCCAATCTCGTTAGCATGGTCCAAACTTTCCTTTAAAGCCCATTAGATACAACTTGGTCCATGTTTTCTGCCCTGTAGTTCATCATCATTCCACTGGGGTAGTAGAAAGGCTTTTATTGCTCTTTTCAAAATGGCTGCTTCCATGAAATCTCAGACTCGTCCATTGGTATTCTTTTTTTTTTTTAATTACTATTTGTGGAATTTATAGTATGTAAAATGTATTGATTATTCTTTAAAATACAGTTACACCCCGTTTATAAATGTGTGGATTAAATGTGGGACAGTGGCTAAATAAGGTGCTTTTTTGCCTGAACACTCGTGTTAATATTTTTGCATCTTAGACTAACATTTTTTGTGAGTAAAAACGTCCTAAATACAGACGTATCATAATTGATACTATCCACACTATAGGGTGCACTTAAAAGGCTTTTAAGTGCACCCTATAGTGTGGATACTGTGGATAGTATAATATTTTTTCATAAATTGCAGGTGTGCCTTATAATCCAGAGCGTGTTATATATGGATTAATTCTGGTTGCATTTACTGATAAAGAAGCGATTTTGAGACGCACATGGCGTTCTGTCAAAATGTTAGTCTGTTTTTTATTGTAAATACACTAACGTGACTAATGTGTAGCGGATTGTTTTTTTTTATGTGTTACCAACAGGGGTTGGGAGTGAGCGTAGTCATGGTAATGTTTGTTTTAGCGGTCTATCTTTTTTTCTAAGTGTTACAAACAAAGTTGAGTTACAGAAATTGTAAATACTCTAACACAGCTAATGCAGCTAACGCTTCTTTTTTCGCAGCTAACACTTCTTATACGGCTAACACTTCTAACGCAGCTAACGTGTAGCGTGTCAGGTTGTGTTTTTTGTGGGTTTTTTTTCGTGTTATAAAGAAGGTGTAGCTAAAGATATTGTAAGGATGCTAATGCAACTAATGTGTCTAACACAGATAACACGGCTAACCATTTTAACGCGGCTAACATGTAGATTGTTACAAACATGCTCTGGAGTTGCTGTGAAAGCACTTAATAGAGTCTGACTGACTTATCTCTGACTCATTTGTCTCATTCACATTTTTAGATTTAATTAAAGAGTTTAAAAAACATCTTAATTCCAAGAAGGTTTTTGACATTACTGTTAATTCTTGAATATAGTGGGGTTTTCAGGGTTAAAATATTTTTGCGTTTTCCTTAAGAGAATCTTCCAATAACAAAAAAGTGTTAGATTTTGGCTATAGAGCCTTTAAAAACTCTTTGCAGCATCTTCCTGGGTAAATACCGTCAGGTTCATGAGTTTGGTGAATATTAGTAAAACATTAGCTCTGTCACCACTTTTTTAAAGTTTGAATATCTGGTCCTCACCAGAATTCCTACTGTGCATGTTCTGAATTACTTGGCCTGCCAAGAACCGGGAACAACCTTTTGGGTCTTTTAGGAATACCGTTTCCAGTACTCATTGAGCCGTTGCATGGGCGCTAAATGGTGACTGAATAACCTCTGAGTGCAAATGCTGCAGACTCCCACTTTACCACTCCACCTCTGAAGCCTCCTTTGAATGTGTCGTCCAACTTCTGGGATGTGATTGCTTTAATCCTCTGTTTTTTTTTTCTTCTTCTCTTCTTCTGCACCTTCAGGAAAACCTAAGAGTTCAATCAAGGAAACCACTTGGGATGTCCCAGCCTTTGTTTTTGGTTGTGTGACCAACCGTATAGCACAGGAGCAACACTTCACCAAAAGCAGTATCCTATGTGCGAGCTTACAAAATCCGCAATGCCAGCAAAAAAATCCCGACCATCTCCAGAGTCAGCATCCGCAGTATCAGAAGTTCTCCAGAGTTTGTATCATTCCACAGCTGGATTCATTTCTACTATGTACATAATCTATTGTTGGCAACAAAATATACATGTTAAGGAAAAAGCACATCACTGATGTTATTCTGCTGAACAGGGTTCTACTGTATAGTGTGATTTGTGGTCTATGGCGTCAAGAGAAGGCCAGTCTACACAGTGGAAGGCAAAAGAAAATACTATTCTGTATGATTACCATGGGTAATATTGTTATGTAGAGTTAGTTTTATTATTTATACGTAAAATTAAAAACATGGAATGATTAAAATAGAAGTGAAATGGATTTGATCTCACTGTATATACCTTGGTTGTCAAAATGGAGGACGTTAAAAATAAACTACATTCTTTGCTGCGACATTTAAAAATCAACAGGGTGGAAGGAAGGGCTGGGAATTTTTCTATCTTGATTTTTTACGTTTAATTTATTAGTAATTAATCTGGAGCCTGGGAAAGAGGACAATTTCTTTTTTAATTTTGAAAGAAAAAAAAACAGTCAGGAGGTCCTCATGACAATGAACACATATTATAAAGTTTTTAAGTGCATAAATGTACCTATGGAAGTTAAAAACAAAAACAATGTTTCTTTATTTATTCTCTGCAATTGCTGTTTTAAAACATGTCTTTAAAAGAAAATAAAGTACAATTTAGAAAAAATGAACTGACATATCTCAAGTGTTTTTGTACTTTTGGTGGGTTCGGATGATTTTGTTGATCTCTTTACAGCCACTTAGGTATTTAGCGAAATATTTTATCTTTAAATGATTTATTTTAATAATACGATCAATAAAAATATAGAGGCCGTGTCAAACAGTCACTACGACCATTTTTCGCATATTGCAAGGATAAAAATTGGTCATACGTGAATCTACGTGGAAAAAATTAGAAAAATTCTGTTTTTTTATGTAAATTTCACAGATGAACCACGTTAAAACCACAGAAAAGTTACGAATAAACCACGCAAAGAACACGTAAAACATGAAATGCGCGTGATTTTTGCGCTGTTTATATGCCAGTTTATACGAGTTTAGTGATCCGTGCATCAATTACGTAATTCGAACCTGATATGTGCGCCGTATAAGTCATATTAAAGTTGTACATCGGTGGTCGTGCGTAAAAAGTCCATTAGACATACGTGGAATGATCGTGGAAAGAGACAAATTTGCAAATGCATCTCACAAAAATCACAATTTTGTAAGATTTACGTTAAAATTGTGTATAAATTACCTAGAATATGCAGCTATCACGCGTGCAGTTTTGATCCAGATTCCAGCTCAGACAAGAAAAAACGTTTTTCAAACTGCATTTTTTCGTCTACTCCTGATTCACAACAATTTGAATAAATACTCAGAAATGTAAATTTGAGCTGATTGTTCTTTATAAATGTCCTCCATCATCAGAAAAATGCCACAAGAACATGTTAAAAACACAATTTTTATTGGAGCAGGTTGACTTTTATTTCGAATTATGAGACACGTATGCCTCCATACATAAGTGGTAAACAGCGGAAGGGTGTCACTATTGAGGCCCCATACAGAAGAGGAGCGCTGTCTCTTTAAGAAGGCCGCCGCCCTCTCATCTAAACCACAGAACCATAAAATCCGGTTCCATCACTTTTGGGTTGGCATTAAATATAAGTTCATCCCTCAAAGATCAAACAAAATACTGGATTTTCTTCACATTTTAAAAACCGCGACCACAGAGGACAGTTTTCGGCAAAACTGCGACTTTAGGACTTTTCCTCTCAAAGCATGATGGGAAGTTGTTAAAAAAAAACAGGCAGATACCTGCTTTGAGGGTAAATAAAAAAATGAATATTTTTGAAGCTTCGTGAACCGCTACCGAGCCGCTACAGGAACCAGGCACGCGGAACCGACCGGGCTCTCTGACGACCATCCTCACCTGAGAAGCTCCGTGAAGCAGGTGAGCGGGCGCGTGGGCTCCACCGTTATGTGATGCTTTCGTGACAGCCGGGAACACCGACCGGTTCACGCATCTCTGTAGCGGGCGCGCGGCGGTCCCTCCACCAGGGTTGGGGATGTTCCAGGTGTTGGCTGCGGTTTTCTGCAATGACGAGCCCGCGCTTGTTCGTTCAGGTGAACCGCTATATCTAGTGCAGATCCGCCTGCGGACGAAGTGATTTACAGAAATTAACTTGTTTTTAGTTCAGGTTAAAATGAACCGTGTCTGTTGTTTAAACCTCAGCTGGAAGAGGGTCAGTCTCCAGTAACTGACCTATTAATTCACTTTTTATCTGTACTTTGGAAGAATTTACCCAAAACTGCATTCATTAGGCTGCTGGGTCTGGGTGCGCAAACTTTTTTAAGAATAGATGAAAAAACCTCAACACCAGCAGTCCGATACTTATTAATTTTAGGTGGATTTTATTTAGTTATTATCATTATTGCCGTACCAATTAAATTCAGAATCCAGGCCCTTTTGGTCATCTCACACCTGGATGTGAGAGATGTCACCAGAAACAAACAGAGCGAAGCTGTTTCTGTAATAGGGGAAGCTGTTTTGTTATGGAGAACCTGTTCTTTCATTATTCATGCACAAAGTTCTTCCTAAAAAGCTTACAGCTTCCACAAATATTAACTACTTTTTTGCTCTGCGCTGTTCAGAAAACCAGCCGTGCTTCACAGAGATACAGAAGGCATTACAGCTGATATTTAGGAATTAAAAATAACAGATTAAATATAAAAACGAGTTCAGTTTTTTAGAAAACGGCATGTCTGATTTCATCATTGAAATGTTTTTTTGCATTCAGCATGCACCAATTATGCAATAAACTTCTGCATTTTTACACTTTAAAACCAACCACCCGGACTGAGCGACTCCACCCCCCTGGTGTTCCAAACAGAAGGTACCTGCTGGCTCCAAGAAGTCAAAATCTCATAGGTTTTGTACTGCCACAGTTCCTTTGTGCAGCTTGAGACACAAAGTTAATTTACTAACTTGGGAGCTGCAAATCCAAAGCTTTCAATGTACTTTCATCCCCAGATCTGATAAAGCTGGAAAAGGAGTTTGGATGGTCATGAATAAAATGATAAATAACCGCTTTTGTCAGAAGTTATACACGTTCCTGGTTTAAATTATTTAAAACAAGGTCACATTGTTTTTTTATTCCTAATATTTGGTTATATTGAAATGCTGTTATAATACAAAAAGATGTAAAAAAAAATTCTCTCTGGTTTTTAAAATAAAACAGAAGAAAAGGTTCAGTTGTAGGCCTAAGTATTACATTAAAAAAATCAATGTAAAAAATAAAAAAACAAACAAATTAAATATAAACTTCAGTTGAGTTTTTTAAAGCAAGGCATCAGAGAAAAGCAGATTTTTATTTTGGAAGAGACCAAACTCCCAAAATAAAACCAATGTCGTAACTTTTCTTTGTAATTTTCTGTTCATTTGAGCTCAAATTTATTCATAAATAGGGGCGGGGCGTTTTGACGCTTGAACCAAACTCCCACACACTGGATTGCATTGTTTTTGAAAAGTTGGGTCCAGTAAAGTCCGAACGTCGGACCCGTTTTGGGCTCTTGTAAAGATGTGTTCCTGTGTTTCCTCTTTGGTTCAAGCTGAGAATTTGTCCTCCTGAAGTAGCTGTTTCACTTTGAATTCAAAGAAACTCCATGAAGTTACTTCATGCTAGAGTCTACACTCAAGGGAATTTCTGGTCCTGATGATTCCTCATTGATGCTGGATGACAATTTGAATTTAAGACCATCTTGTTTGTCACCAACAACCATTTTGCGCAAATTGCACAGATGAAAATTGTGAATATACGTGAAAAAAGTGAGAAAAGTTGTGATCTTTACGTGAAAGTTTCACAATTGTATCACAAATGAACCACGTTAAAACCACAGAAGTACGAATAAAGCTTGCATAGAACACGTAAACCACCGTAGAACATGAACCGTGCGTGATTATTGTGTTGTTTATATGCAATTCATTAGAGGTTCGTGCATCAACTATGTAATTTTAGCGTCATCTGTGCGCCGTATACGTGATATAAAAGTTATACATTCGTGGTACATGCGTGAAAAGTCATATAGACATACGCAAAACGGTCGTGGAAAGACACAAATTTGTGTATGCATCTTGCACAAATCACGCGCAATAAGATTTGTGTAATAATTGCGTATTACCTTCGTAAAATACGCATAAACGGTGTTATTCTCAACGGCCCAAAAAATTTTAACAGCTAAAAACCAAATTCGTCGGCCGAAACCCTCTACGGACATCTGCGCACATCGACGGATGACGAACGCAAGAAATACTTATGAATTATGTATATCACGCTATCAATCATTCATTCATTGATCTTCTTAACCCTTTGTTCCCTTTCGGGGTCACAGGGCTGCTGGAGCCTATCCCGGCCACTTGCGGGCGAAGGCTGGGGACACCCTGGACAGATCGCCAGTCTGTCGTAGGGCACATGTCAATCAATCAATCAATGGATATATACTTTATTATCCCGTGAGGGAAATTTGTCTTGGGCTGAGGAGCCCACAGCTACAACACAAAGAAAACAACAGAATAAGCATACACAATAAGACAACACCCACATAAATAGCAACCAGAGAGACAGAATAACAGTGTTATTGCTGATGGAGCGAACAAGTTGTCATATCTGTTGTTTTTATATTTGGCCACTCTGAAGCCTCACTCAATTCAATTTAATTTAATTTAAATCGCCCAATATTTACAACTCATCCGGCCGGATGGTAATAGTTCAAAGTCAGAAAACAGAATATGAGTTGGATCGCTGATGATGTATCTCCATAGATTGAATTTTCAAACGGGGAAAATGTGGGTGGTGGCTGTGTGACATGGTGTTTACATCCCAGCCGGCTGAAACAGACACACAGAAAGGAGGAAGTTCTAGAGACGTCTCTGAGAGATTTTACCGATTCATTCCTGCTTCATTTGCTTATCTTTTGTTTGTGTTTTTCCAGGACGGCGTTCACCAAACCGACGACTGAGGTTGGATTGCACCACGGCACAAAAGGCGAGATGAAAGCATGCGCCCGGCTTTTGTTAAGCCTGAGTGTACCCACAATCCTTTTGGGTGTCTGCTAGATCCTCAGTTTGTGTGCAGCTCTGGGTTCTGATCCTCTTCAGTGCCGGATTTTTCCAACTCCAGTAGTTTTCCTGATGTTTCAGGGGTAACGATAGAAGTGTTTGAAGGAACGGCTATTGACGTGTCTTCAAGCAAAGAACATCTTTGAGGTTCTGATTGGCTGCTCTACAAAGCCTTTGATTTCTTTACTCCTTCCTCCAGAGGAGGGCGTGTTTGGAAAAGCTGCTGAGTTTAGTGGTTCAGTAATAACTGAACTTCAGTCAGACCCGGTTCCTCTCTGCTCCCTCTGCTTCCCGTCCTTCCTGAGAGGTTATTGTTCTCGCTGGATTAGAAGCTGTGAATTAATCTGATGGAAAGTGGAAATCTGCACCCAGTCTGATAACGCTCTTAATTTCTTCCGTGGTTAGTTCTGACCCGCTTTTCTCGGTTCTGCTGCAGGATGTTATCTCGCTTCAGAGAGCTGATATGGGCTGACTGGATTTGGTTCCCTGAAGGTCACAGCTGGGAGGAACTAAAGGACCATGATGGGAAAGTCTTTCCAAAAATTCAGGACCTCTGGGCCTCCATACCCGTCGCTTTTTTGTTCTTGGTCGGGAGACGGATATTTGATTGGTGAGTTGTTCCGGACAGACTCGATCCTTTACCTGTTCATTTCTATTTTCTTTATTCTTTTCTTTTTTGTTCCTTGTACAGTCTGCAGGATTTGGTGGGGGGGTGAAAAAATGAAAAATCCGTACGACATGCCTGCGTCTCACCTGCCTCCCCCTTACTTCCCCTCTAGGCCGTGTCACACAGCCACTACATACGTTTTGAGCATTTTCCACGTACAAAACTTCGGTCTTTCGGGACACACGTATGATATACGTATTTCTTGCTGCCATCATTCGTCCGTTAATATTTTGTGCTGGTCACCGGCGTGTCCAGTACAGCTTGGACCATCTTTCTTCGTGTTCAAGAACTCACAAAACAAACAAAATGTTGGGCATATGGTGTTCACCCGTGACTGTCGCTACCTGATACCAGCGAATTGCCGCCACCTGCAGTTGGAAGAGTCTTGGTGGGAAATATCAAGGTGGTGTAAATCTGGTGGATCTTGCTCTAGGCTTTTTCCATATCTTTATACCGATGTGTGTAAGACTTAGTGTCAGAAATGCAGCCGGACTTAAACCAAATGGATCCTTCGTGATCCATTTTGGAATGGTTGGCACTTCCATGAATTAAAAACGTCACTAACGAATTCAAGTCCTTGATTGGTCAAAATTCAGCTTCTTTAACGTTCGACACGCTTTCAATGGACGCAGATTTTGTCCGTAGAGCCAAAAGTCGGTCTTAAAATCTTGAGTAACAATATATGAACATGAGAGTTTTGAACGTTGAAGCCCATTAGAAGTAGTTGCTTGACCGCACGTTGCCGTGCACATAGCTTAAGGCTTAAGCTGTTGGTTACCCGTGTGGTTCTTCAATATCCAGGAAAGTCGGAAAACCTCTGGCTGCTCTGCTGGGCGTGGACCTCAAGCACCGCGTTTCAGCTTCACAGAATCCCACCCTGGAGTCTCACTTCTGCCAGTACTCGAAGCATCCCACCCAGGTACCTGAACTCCGTTCTCTGGGCCTTCACAGGTGTTAAAACATAAATGCTGGTTCGTGAAAGACCCGGTCGCTGCGCCTCATGGCTCTGCTGCTACGTCCCCCTGTTCTGTTTCTGTTGGTAGAGCGCCATAGAGAACTTAAGTAAACAGACGGGCTGTTCAGTACGACAGGTCCAGAGTTGGTTCAGGAGGAGGAGAAACCAGGAACGACCCAGCAAGCTCACCAAGTTCCAGGAGGCCAGGTGGGTTTACACACCTGAGCAGATTCCACTTTCACAAGGAAAACAATGTTCCCATCTCATTTTTATTAAAGTCCAGAGTTTCTGTGAAGTATTTTTTTTATTAAATTGCAGATGTTTTTAATGAAATCTTTTAACCGCTTCGGTAAATTTTGAATTGATAGAAACCCGTAAACCTGAAATCAATAGTTTTTCTTGAGATATATTTGGTATATTAAATCTTTTTTATGTGATTCAAAGTGATTAAAGTAAGTTGGTGTCAGATTCATGTTCATTTCTTTGCAATTACTTTTATCAGATCTGCACTAACAGGACTTCCTGTCTTTGCATTCTTCTGCCGTTCATTGTTGACTTGTGTGAACGGTTGATTTACTGGAGTGTTGTTGTCCTGAGATGACTGCGTTGTGTTACAGCTGGAGGTTTACCTTTTACCTGTTTGCTTTCTATGCTGGCCTGGCAGTCCTCATTGATGTAAGTTGATCTGCTTTTGTTTTTCTGGATAAAAATGGTTTTTAAACTATTGTTTGTCCTACAACGGAGTGTTAGGAACTCCACTAAAGACAAAAACAAGAAAAATATTAGATTAAAATCGTAAAAGTATTACTTAAAAAATCGTTGAGTCGACCTCAGCAGCGTGTCTTCATTTTGCCCATGAAAACAAACATCCAAACTTTTGCAAAGATGGATGTGCATATTGTGCATATAAGAGGAAAACATTTAGCCAATCACCGCTAGCTCCACTGAGAAAGAGGGTGTGTCTGTTAGCCTGGGGGTGGAGCTGGCAGCACAGACTCTTCCTGGAAGGGGCTGGTCCTCACTTTGTAACATCACAATGTGAGAACCCGCTGGTTTTTGTGGATTGCTCAAAAACGTTAGCCTGATATCGACCCTTTAGTCTGCCACCGCCTGGCCCCGCCTCCTTTGTAGGCATTTATCTACAAAAACTCAAGCAGAGCGACCAGAGCAGTTTCCTGGGGTGATTGTTCCTCTAAGGAAGGGCGCCTTCAGTCATACCGTCTCACACCTGTAACTCTATTCCATACACAGTTTATTCATCACACATTTTCATGAAACCAGTTTTCTTCCACAACCTGAACTTCCTTCTCAATCTACCCCCCCCTCCCCTTTAGAAACCATGGTTTCAAGACATAAGGAAGGTGTGGGAAGACTTCCCCAAAATGGTAAATATTCGTCCCGTCTTTGCACTGACACCGTGTTCATGGAGGAGCGTCAGTGGAATGATGGCTGAAACGGTTTCTGCTTCTATTTCCCAGCCTCTGCTGGCCTCTCAGTACTGGTACTACATGATCGAACTGGGCTTCTACCTCTCGCTGCTGTTCAGCGTCGCCTCAGACGTCAAACGGAAGGTAAGCGACAGATGCTAACGTCAGCTGGTCTTTGGACTGCTCAGAACCGCTTGGTAACCTTACATCAAGAGGGAATGATCTGCGACAACCAGCTGGGGGTTTGATTTCTGCACCAAGCAGATGTATTGGGTTCAGTTGTTGGCATTTAAAATCACAGAAAATAGTGTGAAGCTCCGGTCTTTGTGAGAAAGACGTCAGAAAAGGTCCAACAGGGAAAGTCCAGATTCGGTTCTGTGAATCCAGAAGGAGAAACTTACATTTTCAGAGTTTTGTTTTATTTGATCAGAATTATTTTTCCCTTTAATCCAAGTGAAAGAAAACTTTCTGGATTTTAAAGGTGTTTAACTTTTTTCTGTTGAGATTTTCTTTTTCTTTAAGCTTAAATCAGCTGTTTCTTATTTATAACAAGCAGTCCATAGTGACAGGCTCCAGCAGCAGGGTTAGCTGTTCCAGCGTTCACTCTGGAGAAATTAGAAATGCGTCTGCTGTGCTGCTTCGGGAGTGAGAGTAAATGTCAAAAAGCCTCCAGTTCAGTTTTCTGTTTGGTATTTTTTATCTCGAATCGTCTTTTAGACCTGAAACTCCCGAACAGGAAAGTTAAACACCCAAGGTTTAGGACCTCTGGGTTCTAGCTGGGGTTGCTGTGACCCAGATCTGGTTGTTAACCAGACCTTCTCCCGACATTTATTTTTTGAAAGTGACCAAGCTTTACAGCGTCATCGCTAAAAGATCTTTCACTTTCTTCTGCAGGACTTCTGGGAGCAGATTGTCCACCATGTTGTCACCATCGTCCTCATCAGTTTCTCCTGGCTGGTCAACTATGTCCGGGCTGGGTCTATGATCATGCTGGTGCACGATGCCGCAGACTATCTAATGGAGGTACGAAAACACGCCAACATGTTCCAGAGGCAGCTGATGGAGTAGTTTTACTCATAAAAATCATTTTTTTCTGAAATTACAACAATTTCTCTTTTATTTCCTGATTTTGATTTCTAGTTGGCCAAAATGTTCAACTACGCAGGATGGAAAAGAACCTGCAACTTCCTTTTTGTCGCGTTCGCAGCCGTTTTCGTCATCACTCGCCTCATGATCCTCCCCGTCGGGTAACATCAAGCAAAATCACAACGTCAGATTTCTTCTGTTTGAACTTGAATGGGCTGTAAACATGTGAGGAGTCAATTCAACAGGAAGTAATTTGGTCTGGAGGGCTTTGATTTGAACAGCTCCTCTGATTAATTAGATCTTTTTTGCCCAATGTGGTTTTAAAGATTTATCAGAGATTATTAAGTGTAACAATATTACTGTCCTGAAAGCAACATCTGAGTGTTCTGATCACTAAACGAATTTCAGGTTGTATCTCTAAAATGTTCTCAATAAATCAAAATTTGCAGTTTTGTAATTTTTAGCAGTTTAATTAAGCCGTTAATCAGAGATGAGTCACATGAACCTACCTGAAAGGTTTGCAGAGAGTTTAACAACTAAAACAACATAAACCATAATGTTCTTCTCATAAACCCGTAACGTTCTCACCCGAAACCCGTAACGTTCTCACCCTAGACCCGTAACCTTCTCACCCTAGACCCGTAACCTTCTCACCCTAGACCCGTAACCTTCTCAGCCTAAACCCGTAACGTTCTCAGCCTAAACCCGTAACGTTCTCACCCTACACCCGTAACGTTCTCACCCTAGACCCGTAACGTTCTCACCCTAAACCGGTAACGTTCTCAGCCTAAACCCGTAACGTTCTCACCCTAAACCCGTAATGTTCTCAGCCTAAACCCGTAACGTTCTCACCCTAAACCCGTAACGTTCTCAGCCTAAACCCGTAATGTTCTCAGCCTAAACCCGTAACGTTCTCACCCTACACCCGTAACATTCTCACCCTAGACCCGTAACGTTCTCACCCTAAACCCGTAACGTTCTCAGCCTAAACCCGTAACGTTCTCAGCCTAAACCCGTAACGTTCTCACCCTACACCCGTAACGTTCTCACCCTAGACCCGTAACGTTCTCACCCTAAACCGGTAACGTTCTCAGCCTAAACCCGTAACGTTCTCACCCTAAACCCGTAATGTTCTCAGCCTAAACCCGTAACGTTCTCACCCTAAACCCGTAACGTTCTCAGCCTAAACCCGTAACGTTCTCAGCCTAAACCCGTAACGTTCTCAGCCTAAACCCGTAACGTTCTTACCCTACACCCGTAACGTTCTCACCCTAGACCTGTAACGTTCTCACCCTAAACCCGTAACATTCTCACCCTAAACCCGTAACGTTCTCACCCTAAACCCGTAACATTCTCAGCCTACACCCGTAACGTTCTCAGCCTACACCCATAATGTTCTCACCCTAAACCCGTAATGTTCTCAGCCTACACCCATAATGTTCTCACCCTAAACCCGTAACGTTCTCACCCTAAACCCGTAACGTTCTCAGCCTAAACCCGTTACGTTCTCACCCTAAACCCGTAACGTTCTCACCCTTAACCCGTAACATTCTCACCCTAGACCCGTAACGTTCTCACCCTAAACCCGTAACGTTCTCACCCTAGACCTGTAACGTTCTCACCCTAAACCCGTAACATTCTCACCCTAAACCCGTAACATTCTCAGCCTAAACCCGTAACGTTCTCACCCTTAACCCGTAACGTTCTCACCCTTAACCCGTAACATTCTCAGACTACACCCGTAACGTTCTCAGCCTAAACCCGTAACGTTCTCACCCTAAACCCGTAACATTCTCACCCTAAACCCGTAACGTTCTCACCCTTAACCCGTAACGTTTTCACCCTAAACCCGTAACGTTCTCACCCTTAACCCGTAACATTCTCAGACTACACCCGTAACGTTCTTACCCTAAACCCGTAACGTTCTCAGCCTACACCCGTAACGTTCTCAGCCTACACCCGTAATGTTCTCACCCTAAACCCGTAATGTTCTCAGCCTACACCCGTAATGTTCTCACCCTAAACCCGTAACGTTCTCACCCTAAACCCGTAACGTTCTCAGCCTAAACCCGTAATGTTCTCACCCTAAATCCGTAACGTTCTCATCCTGAACCCCAAATATTCTCCACCTAAACATGAAGCATTCTCACCCTGGACCTGTAATGTTCTCTAGGCATTAATCATGTGACCCTTGGAAAGAGCAAGACCTTTCCAAAAGCACAGGGAGCGTTTCTGATCCTCTGTTTTTATTTCAAAAAATCTTTTCTCTGATCTTCAGATGATATATAGCTGTTTTTATGAAGTAAATTCTTGTTCTGATGAAAGGGTTAAAGAAGACAAACACAGAGGACCAGGGTTGTCTGCATCATCAGAGTTATTCTGTTTCTAACGCAGCAAATCTGTTTTCCTTCACATCAACAAAAGTCAAAGGAAATCTTTGTTCTGCACATCGGCTCACAGAGGCAACTGTTCACCAAAGAGACTAAACTCCTCCCACAGACATAGCTCGCAGTCTGTCTGTGGGAGCCAGGCCAAGCTTGTGTTTGCTTCTGCAGAGTGTAGGTTCTCTGTGGAAACGGGCCGGTGACTGGTTCTGGTTCTGACTAGAGTCTTTGTTCTGCTCCACCCTCTTGTCTAGGATTGTTTTTATGACGCTGACGTTCCCGGTTGCCAGATACACCCCTTTCTTTGGTTTCTTCTTCTTCGATGGGCTGCTGTTTGTGCTGCAGATTTTGCACTTCTTCTGGGCGGGGCTTATCCTGCGGATGGCCATCAAGTTCCTGCTGGGCAGCGTAAGAAACTAGCTTTTTTTTTCTTTAACGTCAAAACACTTAGTAACTCTTCTACCCGACAGAACATCGTGGAGGACGAGCGGAGCGATAAAGAGGAGACAGAGTCGGATGAAGACGAAGATCCCGAGCGCCACGAAAAGCAGAAGAATGGCCATGTGAAGAACGGCTACCTTCTGGCCCTCAACCATCACTCCAAAACCGACTGACCATTACGGCGGTGCTTCCTGTTGTTGGGAGAAGCACACACTCTCCCCCGAACCTCTGTTTATACACCTCCTTCTGGTTACGTGCCTTCTTTCCTTCACCCAAACATCCATCAGTGCCAGGTGCCACATCCAGAACCTTCCTGTTCCTGAACATGTTTTGGCCTCTGTTTCTCATTGGCTGAGCGTCTGCTACACGCCCCTCCCTCTCCCCCTCTTCTGCTGCCACCCTGATCTGCATTAGAAAAAAAATATTTAAGTGAAATTATCAGTGAATAATAAAGTTTTTTAAGCCCCCCCTTTGTGAATTAAATTTCACAGAAATAATTTTAACTTATCTTCCATTGGATGCTTTTATTTTATTCGTTTCTGTCAGCATTTTTTAAAATTTGGGAGTAAAAATGTTAAACTTCTGTGGAAGTGTCTGGACTTTTAGTCGCGGCATTGGATCCCTCCTGTATTACTTTAAAGTTTCAAATTGCCTGGTCTTGACTGATTTTTTTTTGTTTGGTTAATTTTGAAGAAAAAAAACTTATGCTTAAAAGAATTATGTTTAAAGAATTGTTTACATTTTTTTCACCATATAAATAATAATAACTTTGTCCTGTCTGTTATTTTTATAAATTTTACCTTATTAATTCAATTTCATTGTAACATTATTTTATAAAAGATAAACTTTAATTTTTAATATGATTTAAAATGAGTGTTAATGATTTTAAAGGCTTTTTTACTATGTTTTGCTTCTTTGTTCAGATTATTGTTTTAAATAAATCAGTTTATTGTCATATACTACCTTAGTATATCCAGTACATCTAATTTGAATCTCATTTTGTTTTTAATGTGATTATTTATTTTGTAGTGTCCTGGAAAAGTGCCTTTAAATGTGTTATTGATTTGTTTATTTCTGTAATAAAAATGTGACATTTAGATGGCTTTTTTCTCCACATTTGCTTCTTGCTTTTATAATTTCTTTTTCCAACACAAACCACATAAAACATTTGATTATAATTGTTTTTGTCAGTGATATATTAAGGATATTTGAACTACTTCCCTTGCAGGGAACAAAATATGACATGAACTTTGTGACAGCGGAAGAGAGCTGGGCTGTAACTGCTACCGCTGGTTTAGAGTACGCATGAAAGCTGTACGGCATTTTGAAAAATATCACATGCCACAGTGATGACATGCTGGCAGGCATGTTTTCTGGTTTTTAATACAAAACTGCATCACAAGATGTTTGATTTTTTTAAAAGCTTTCAGGCTTTTTAGTTCAAACTTTTGAGTTTTTTTCCTCAGTAAAGCTGTTCAAAAGTCTTTAATAACGCCCCCCACCCCGCAGTTTTAAAGGCCTCCTTGCCTAATTGCATAGGAATCGGGATCACTTTACCCTCCTGTGCTATGCCTCGGCGTGGGCAGAGTTCGTGTCACTGGAAGCCTGACTGTAACCATCTCCATTCTAAAGTAGTCGTTTCAGTTTCCAGCATCTGGCTCTGCTGATGAACTGTAATGCAGCTCGTGTTTCTCGGCCCTTGAAGCCTCCCTGATGGCCGCCCTGCTCCTCTGTGGAGCAGCTGAGGGTCTCTCCTGGGATCCTCCTTCCCTGTGCTCCATCCTGCTGCATTTTGAGCCTTTTCAGCAAGTGTCACCGAAGGCGCCTGAGTTACCCGGTTGGGAAGTCTACAATAAGCGGTTACACAGACAGAGGTCTGTTTACAGCAGAACAAAAGCAGAGGGGTGTTTGATTCACTTGTGAACCATGTCAGGTGTCATTCAATTCCTGTTTAAGTATTAATGGCTGATTTACATGGCAGGGGCAGGTCGGGAGGTGCAAGCGCATGCTTGAATGTGTTGCATGTATTTTGAATGTGAGGGCTTCACGGTGGGACCTGTGCTTCAGACTCATGGAGACCATGAAGACTGACTCAACTGATGGAAAAAAAAGACTTACTGGAAGAACTTTAGGCAGTGGCGGACAGAAACGGTCACAGACGACAACGCTGTAAATGGTGAGTTTGCTTAAAAGTCTTTGGGGTTCATGCTAAGTGCAATTAAAACAAAAAAAGATAGATTTTTCATGTGCCAGTTGGCTGCAAGAGCTTTATATGGTAAAAGGCAGCTGACTTTTGAATATTAATGAGTGTGACATAATGAAATATTGCAAACAAACTCAACAAAATCTGTATAATATCCACTTTCATTTATAAATGTTTATCTTTATGCCTTAATTTGAAAGAAAATCTCCATAAAAATAGGTTTGCAGTTTATGAAAGCCTTATTTTCAATTACAAACTGGTATATTTTCAAAATTCTATTGAAAAAAGGAAGGAAACTCTAATTGACAGAAGCATGTTGACCACAGTGGTACATCTGCTTTCTGTAAGCAGTGCTGTCAATTTTCAAGCAAGGTATGACTTTTTTTCTGAAGTAGGTGCTACCCTTCCTTGCCCCCCACTTCCCCCTTTGGACCCGCTCTCATTGGATGGGCTTCTGCTACACGCCCCTCACTGTCCCCCTCTGCTGCTGCCACCCTGATCTGCATTAGAAAAAGATTCTTTAAAAAATAAAATACTTTTTTTTTTATAAATGGCAACTTTTCTGTTGGTTTTATCTCTGTAGCAACCATTTTATGTTTAGGTCGTCTGGGGGTGACAAACAGAAAAAAGTCAGTCTTAGAAAAATCGAATATAGTACATTTTTGTGTTTCCGTGGCAACAGACGTTTTTTGTTAACCACGCCCGCATTTTTAATATGTTAATATCGTACGTTCTATTGTTTCGTTCAGCTTCAGCCAAAGATTCATATATTAAATGAAAAAATAATCCAGTACATAATGTGCAGGCATTGAACGCCGCTTGTGAAAGCACGCCACTAAAAGCCCGTTAAAAATCTACAAACTTCTAAATCCAACATTTTTTCAGAAGTAGCTTCCCAACGATGCTCGAGGAGTTAGGAGGTGATAGATCGAAATCCCTACTAGTGTAAATCTGTAGAAGATCCTAAAGGGGATATTTTTTAAGGAAACATCGAGATGGTGGCATCTTCCCAAGGTCAAAGGTCAATGAAACTTCAATGTTGTTGTAAACTTCCCCTGGAGGCATGTGTGTAAAATTTTGTGTGGAGCACAAAGGTGCTGCCGCTGCTGCGACTGCTGCTGCTGCGACCGCTGCTGCTGCGACCGCTGCTGCTGCAACCACTGGAGCCGATGCTGCTGCTGCTGATACTACTGCTACTGCTTCAACTGCTGCTGCAACCGCTGCTGCTGCAACCACTGCTGCTGCTGCTGCTGCTACTACTGCTGCCACTGAAATACTACTGTCACTGCTGCTGCAACCGCTACTGCTGTGACCGCTGCTGCTGCAACCACTGCTGCAACCACTGCTGCTGCTGCTGCTGCTACTACTGCTGCTGCTGACACTGAAATACTACTGTCACTGCTGCTGCCACTGCTGCTGTTACTGCTGTCACTGGTTTCGCTGCCGCTGCAACCCCTGCAGCAGCAGTGGCAGCAGCAGCACCGACAGCAGCTGTTGCTACTGCTGTTGCTGCTGGAGCACAGAATAATTTGTGAAAATGAATGTAAATGCAGGTGTCCTGACTCTTCTTTTAACCTAATTTCTCTTTTATGTTCCTTTCATCAAGTTCTCTCTCTGCATCTTTTCAGGTGGACGTGCACTCGCTGCTGAAGTAACTGTGGGGAACCAACCACGAACATATGAAAAGTGTCCCTCACCCTCATGGACCGCGTTCCTGACCCAGCACCGCAGTTCGAGGTGGACGTGGACCTCGGCTTTGCTCTCTTCTTCTTAGGACTCTTGTGTTTATTCCTCCTGGCTACGGTGGTGCGCTGCGCCCAAACTGTGGTGGATCCCTATGGTTCCATCTCCATCTCCACCTACGAGGAGGAGCAGATCACCTGAGTCAGGGAACGTTAAAGACGTCTCTGGAAAAACATGAAGACGTTTGCAGACCACTCATGTGAAGAGTGTACAGTTTCTAAAGACAAACGAATCGCAGTTATGTGACCATCCCAGCTTTGGGACACCAAAGCTGAAACATCATTCAGGGGCGTGTCCTGAAGGAGGAACCTAAACTAAAGAACATTTTGGACAATAGATTTCAATCCGTTTGTACATTTGCATAATTAAGTTGAATTTTCTCTTCCAAGTGGAAAACTCAGTTATAGTTTAGGCGTTTTGTGACTGTAGATCCAATTCAGTGTATTTATAACATATCAACTCACAAGCAGAGTTGTGTTCAAACACAAAGAATATCAAGTAGATCTTTAGTCCAGATAATTCCAGTAAGGTATTATTTTAATGTTCTGCTAATAGCCCGCTTAAACCACCAGCAGATTACACTGGAGGGTTTTCAGTGAAATTCCTGCACTGACAAAAAATAAAAATAGCCCGTAAGTAGAGTTTTCAATAGAAGTTTATTAAATGCATACTGTATATGCATCTATTTTAAAATCACTAAATCTACCACCCTTAAATTTGTTCTAAAAATGTTTTACAGCCATCTTTGCAGATGAAAAAAAGGCTAATATGCAAAGTCTATGATTGTTTAAAGGATGTTGAGCATTGAGCATCTACTTGCTGTGATCTGGCTTCAGCAAACAGTACTCAATTTAAGTGTACTACAAGTATATTTCATTAAGGCACTGGAAATTTACTTTTTGGTAATGTAAGCTTAAAATGTTCCAATTTGGTCTAAAAGAATATTGAATTAGTATACCTTCTACACCTTACATGGTCTACGATATTCCTGCTAAAAAATTGTAAGCTTTATTCATGATTTAAATGGCTTTGCTATCATTTTAAATATGTTATTTTTAAATGTTACAATAATCTGAGCTGATAATGTTATGTTGGGAAACTATATTTTAAAATGAGGCACTTTTCATTAACAAGACGCAAAGTACACAGCTTTCTTGTCTTTATTAATAAAATATTATATGTATTGTTTTTAAGCTTCTTTCGTTTTACTTTTTGGAGTGCATTCGATTTCTTTCAGTGCAATACTCAAAGCGGCCACGTGGGGATAGAATAGCGCTGTTTTGTTGCTGATCATTGAAAATCACATAAGAAGTAGAAGAAATGAAGCCGAGGCTTTAACGACAACAAACGGACATTTAAGTGTCGGATTCGCTCATTAGCTAACATTTACCGCTACTTTATCTGTTTGTTCCGTTTCCTCCGTTTGGATGAGAATTGGAGTACAGCAGCAGGTAAGCTGCGGTTTCCGGTGACATGTTTATGTTTTGTTTACTAAAAACAACAGCAGCAGTCATCGCTGGATCGTAATAATGTTTCGCATTTTTAAGAAATTATTCTGTTAGCATTTTCCCCTCAAATCCACGTCTACACTTTCTGCTTGTAGAAATTAACGGACAGAGTAAACGCACAAGTTTCTGATCTTATTTCCAATTACATTGTTATATACAACTTATAAAACTTAAAAGAATTGATTTAATTGGTAACAATTAAAGTTAAGAGTTAAATGTATTCAACCTAATTTCTTACGTCTATCGAACTCAATAGTTGTTTAAACAATTTAAATTTACATATTTATCTAGCTAAATGTCATATTACTCCAATTAAATGAAATGTTCCAAATTAATTATTGTACTTATTTAACTTTCATATGTCTAGTTAGAGGCTGCAGATTTTTGCATTTTTATAAAATTAAAATAAGTGATACAGTGTGGATTTTCAATATATAAAACATGGCTTTGACAGTATCTTCCATTCTTATACTGTCCTGTTACACTAGTGGTGCGAAATAAACTCATCCTCTCCCTCCCTCTCACTCATGGTGCAGAAAGAATTAAACATAAGAGGGTAAAATAACTCGGCAAAACACAGTCAAACAAATAAACATATTTAGACAAGAACCCACACTTAAACCCAAATCCGTCCAGACAGGCAAAGGGAATGGTATCCCACAATTCCTTGCGCTCCCAATCTAAAAGCAGCACCAAAGTTACACCTACTTAACTGAATTAATTTTAATGAAAGTGAAATAAATGTCTGAAAACTATGTGTTATTTTTAAGTTGTCTGAACTCCAAAAAATTATTTATCTTAACTGAAACAAATAATTAAGTTAGATCAATGTAAAAAGTTTATTTTTCCAACATCCATATGTGGTCTTATCACCCTCTCATGGTGGAAAAAGTATAATCTGAGCTTCTTCATCCACTAAATCATCTTCAAATGGACACGCCATGCTGCTTCACCTCTCTGAAAACATAGTAACCTTCAACTAAACCTGCTCCAGACTAGGTTATGTTCAGAGCATGAGTTGCTATGGCAACTTGACATACCCTAAAATATACCTCTGTTTTTGGAACTATCCACTTCCTTAGCCTCAAATTTACCGTGGGAGCTAGCATAACCTGCTTTCTGGAATACCCTCCTGGTTTGTGCGGAAATCCTACCTTTCTCACCAGAATTAGCACCTAAAAAATGGAAAATAAGTCAGGAAAAAGTTAGAAAATTCACCATCTGATTATGTTTCTAATTTTTTTTATTTATTTTTATTTTATTTAACCTTTATTTAACCAGGAAAGTCCCATTGAGATTAAAAACCTCTTTTACAAGGGAGTCCTGGGCAAGAGGCAGCAAAAAGTTACAAACACAGACAACAAATAAAATGAAAATTTCAATTACAAAAACAGTTACATTTAAAGGAGTTGACCTCAAGTGCTATCAGTCTGGCTTTAAAATCATTTAAAAAGATAAGTTCAGGGAGCTTCCAGGTTTTTTGCAGTGTGTTCCATGAAGTGGGAGCAGCGTGAGAAAAAGATCTTTTTCCCAGTTCTTTGCGGACAAGTGGAACACTGAGCAACAGTTGATTATTTGAATGCAATGAATATGCATCAACATTTCTCTTCGTTAGTAAATCTCTAATGTAGGAGGGAAGCAGTCCAAGCACGGCCTTGTAAATAAAAATGTACAAGTGTGCTTGCCTTCTTGTGGACAGAGATGACCACCCCACACGAGAGTACAGTTCACAGTGATGTGTTAATGCTCTTGGTGATAAACCTCAGAGCAGCATGATACACAGAGTCTAATCTGTAAAGACAATGATTTGAAGCATTCATGTACAAAAGGTCCCCGTAGTCTAAAACAGATAGAAATGTTGCAGTCACAAGCCGTTTCTTTACCTCGAAAGAGAAGCAAAGCTTATTTCTAAAAAGAAAACACAATTTCAGTTTTAGTTTCTTCACGACATTTTCAATGTGGGGCTTGAATGTCAAGGAATCATCAAGTAAGACCCCAAGGTATTTGTACTTGCTCTATAGCATCTCCGCGAAGAGTGAGAGTCTTAGGGAGATCTTCTGGCACCCTTTTGGTATTTGAACATGAATTTGGACTTTTCAGCATTTAGGACAAGTTTCAATTGCAGAAGTGTAAGCTGTACATTATCAAAAGCTTTCTGTAAAGATTCGACTGCTTTCGCTGGAGTTCATCCAAAGCAATAGATAATTGTGTCGTCAGCATAAAGATGAATATTAGCATCTTGAAGATCTTGTCCTAGTTCATTAATATATAAAATGAAAAGTAGAGGTCCTAATATTGAACCCTGTGGCACCCCCCTGTGGACATTTAAAAATTCAGAGGACAAACCATCACATTTAACACACTGAGTCCTTTCATTCAAGTAATTTCTAAACCAGGAAAGCACAGTATTGGAGAATCCGAAACCGCTTAGCTGATGCATTAAAACCCCATGGTCCACAGTATCAAAGGCTTTAGACAAATCAATAAAAAGCGAAGCACAATGTTGCTTTTTGTCAAGAGCAAGAAGTATGTCGTTGGCGACTTTTGTAGCGAATGTGATTGTGCTGCGTTTCCTCCTGAAACCTTCTTCCTGAAGTTAAAATCTACCTTTTAATAAAAGATATTTCTGTAAAGAGCTCAAAAATGTGACTAAATGTGTTAGAAATAAGACCACAAAAAGTAATTTATAAATGCAAATAAAAGGTTAAAGAACTTGAAACACAGTTATTTATATATTTCTTTTCTAAAAAAAAGGAGGAAAGCTTGATAAGCAGGTAAATGGAAAACAAATATTTAAATACATGCAGAGGCTGGAAGAAGTTCCAAAAATTACCCTAAACTTTTATTGTCTTCATTTCAACCAGAACATTACCTGTAAGAAAAAGTTGTCCCCCAAAAATGTAATAATTGAAGAATCTGTAAAAAGGTCAAAGTGTTGGTTTAAGATCTGCCATTTCTGAATGAACTGACTAAAGGAATCCCTCAGGAGAAAGTGGTCTATTTTAGTGCACTAAAATTATGTTTAGTCTACTCTAAAAGGGAGTGTACTTCAAGTTTACTTTGTATGTATGCATATATGCTCATATATAATGTTCCAATTCAATAACTTTGTTGTCATTTTACATTATTCAATGAAAAGTGTTACTTTTTACAGCAAAGTTTTTTTTTGTTTTGTTTTATTTACCGGTATATATTTTTTGGCACAGTAAAGCTTCAGAATAAATCAGAAAGGCAAAATATTGACATCTTTTCTTTTTTCAAATTTTTTACATTTAAACAAGTTTAAATCTAAACATATGTTATTTAGTCCCTGCAATTGTTTGTCTTTTTTAAATAAATGATTAGTTAATATTCAGATTACTGCTGTTCTATGAGTTATTTCTGTCAAGTCACTTATTTCTGTGGTTTTATAGTTTTGTAATATTAATACTTTTGGTGAGAAAAGTTCCCTTTTTTCCCCAACCTATGCAGTCAACGGGGGTTACAGAGAAGAAAAAATTCAGGCATCTATCTGACCTTGGATGTTTTTCTCTCTCGTTCGCTTGTGGCAAACACAAAGGATCCTGAGTTTTTCTGTGAGAAACGTGGGATCCTCTCAGCAGATTGTGTATCTGAAGCGTTGGAATTTCAGTCGCTCAATCTACTTAAATTCACTTCTCTTGTGATATTTCTGCTTATAAATGTGTTCCTGCAGGTATGGAGGTGGAGGAGTTGGAGGCCAAAGCTGCGGAGAAGTCCAGGAGGCCCGTAGAAAACAAAAGAAAGACACAGTCTGTCAAAAAAGGAGATGATGGTAATGGTAATATACAACTGAGATGATTTGCTTCTACTAGATCAAAATGAACCAATTTTTGTAATGCTCTGCAATTGAAGCTCCTTCAGTTTTATCTTTAAAACTGGAAAAATCAAGTTTTCAAAAATCGAAACTGCTCTTTTTTTCTTTTTCATTTTTTATGAACTTTTCAGGGAAAAATATCAGTATTGTGGTCTCGCATTGAGCTCAGCAGCACCATTCTGCCCGAACACGTCGTAGATGTCAGAGTTTAATGTCTCAGTGATGTCGGCTGGTTGCTGGAAGTGAAATACAAATTATTTTCTCACAGAAAACTCCTCCGATTCTCTTCTCAAGCAAGAAACTCCCAACAAGGCTTCAAGGTGGGAGAACGACTGCAACGCTGTCAACTCCATCAAAGAGGCGGTGGTGGTTCTGACCAGGCTTCCTGACTATAAGATCAGCGCTCTGCGTCCGCCAACACCTCCGCAGTTCTACAGTGAAGACGAGTCCCTCAGCAGCTCGGGTTCAGACATGGGGTGGGAGTCAGAGGAAGACTCCAGCGACTCAGACGTTCCCGCTTTAAACCACAAACAGAATCCTTCTGCGTCTGCATCCAGCAGCAGCGGTAAGGCCGGCGTCGAATCCCAACCCTTCACTCTTTAAGGAGGTTTTTTTTGTTGTCACGGCAGCAGAAATAGTCTCCCGTTTACCTTCAGCTTTTGGCCATTGTTCTCGAGAAACTTCAAAGATTCCCTCCGCACTGGCAAAAGAGGAAGTCAGGGTAGACATGATGGTCCTGGCCAGGAGGAGACCTTTAAAATGGAAACGTGGGAAGATGGTGGAGATAATCACAAAAGGTAAAACAATCGACGCTTCTGGGGTGTTTTCCAATAAAATATCTAACATGAATGTCAGGATTTAAGCTTTTAAACCGCTGCTTTTGTCTTTTGGTTAAAGAAACTGATTTTGAGGTACTTAAAGACCCACTCCGATCTTCTTCTGTTCCTAGTGGCCTTTTAATTATTATTATTTTGCCAGTTTTAGCTAAAAGTCTTTTTTAAAAATTGGCGTTTTCTGGAACGTAGTTTCTGCAGAGGGGCTCTGAGTTGTGGGGGGGGTGCGATGCAACCCCACCCCCCTTCCCATTCCCCATAACTGTTATTTATAGTTTACACGCTCTCCCGCTAGCTTACAGCCCCTCACAACCCCAACCTGACATTCGCGGTGCAACAAAAATGGTGAGTAATATTGGAGGCATCCAGTTCTGATCTGATTCAGAGTCAGAAATGCAAAATTGAGGCTAATTTTCTTTATGAATGTCCTCCATCATCAGAAAAATGTGTTAAAAACGCCTTTTTCGTCTGGGTTGGTCTTTAAAATTTTTGTTACTCTTGAAAGCATTTCTAAAGCACGGTCCCAACAGTTTGAATGACGGAACGGTGATGCATTGAGACCACCTGCTGGGTTCTTTTTTTGTCGTTGCAGCGGACGGACGGGTGAAATACAGAGTGAGCTTTGAAGAAAAGGGGAAGTGTGTGGTTTCCGGACACCATATCGCCTTTGATTCCAGACCGAAGGTGGAGCAGCTGTGCGTGGGCGCCCGAGTGGTGGTGCGCTGTCAAAACAACAAGTTCCGCTTCCGGCCGGGAATCCTGGCTGAGCTCCCCAGCAGAAAGAACCAGTTCAGGTTCCCGTTGAGAGAGAAAACCCTAAAGACGTCCCAGCAGGCTTCATCTGACTCTGACCCTTTTCTGTGTTTGGCAGGTTTTTGGTCTTCGTAGACGATCACACACCCGTGTATGTGGGGCTACCTCTGTTTCATTTGGTGTGCAGGCCATGTGAGTTCAAACTTTTCAGTGTTCTGTCCCGCAGCAGCCGTCTGGGACTGAAGGACCAGATTTTTTTTCTCAATTCTTCTGTCTTCCTGCGCCTTTGAGACCAAACTTCCACACAGACGGAGAAACTCACCGAAATTTTACACCCGCCGGCGGAAATACATTTTGTACAGTGAACCGCAAACAAATGACATCACAGTGGGAGAAACCATTAAAAAAACCATTCATGAAACCAAAACACTCATCTCGGATATATCCTAAAAAAAGTAAAAAAAAACAACCTTTTGTTGAGGCAATCTTCAGGAAGTTTCACATTTGCCGCTGGGTTAAGTCTACAACCACAACCAAAGTTTTGTTAACCTTTGACTTGAGGAAGAGGCCGCCAACTTGACTTTTCCAGAAAAAAAAAAGATTTATTTGATATCTTCCAACTACGTCAGAGTTTTAGGGCCAGTTTACAAACAAAAAAATGTTTGTTTTTTTTTGGTTAGGACTTTAAATCTCTTAAATTTACGACTTTATTCTCGTCAAAACTGTTTGTTCATCTGAGCCTTGCTTGAAGGGGTTCTGTGTCGGCAAAGAGGAGTTTCATATGTTAGAAAAAAACAAACAACGGAGCTCAAAGACACTTTAGGGTGCCTTGTTCATTCACATCCCAGAAGTCCATTTGTCTCATTACGCCATGAACCTGTCATGCGCAGAAGAAGCACCGCAGCGGAAGTAAACAGTGTTCCATACGCCCCCTCCTCCAGATGAAACGTTTCAACATAAAACAACAAAGAGGAATGAAAATAGTCTGTTAAATTAGCCTCAGAATGTTGAAAATGCCATAAAATCCTCCTCCTCAGACGGAAGCATCACACAGACTCAGAGATATCTTGGTTTAAAGTGGACAGCTGCAGGGACACCGATGTCTTCATCAACGGCTGCAGAGATCCTACAAGCCGCCAATCAATAAATAAAACATTAATAAATAGTAAATCAAACAAATGAGCTTCTAAACATTTGGAACGTTATCAATAAACATTCAGCTCACCTGTTAGTTTAAGTTTAGTCGCTCTGCTCTGCTGCTGTGTGGCGTTCACTTACTGCTTATGCTCACCTCCAAGTTAATCTTGTAACGTAGATTTATGACTTTAAATCTCATAATATGACTTTTTTTTAAACCCTAAAACTCCGTCATATCCGACAAATTGAAATTGATTATTTTGATCCATCACCTCCTAACTTGTCAAGGGTCATTAGGAAAACCTTTGTGAAATAAACATTCTTTGAACAGCAATCGCAAGGTGAGCTCGCAAAAGTGGCGTTCCCCTGTTGCTCGCACATTTATTCCTACAATATTGAGAACATTCAGCACATGAATCCTTGGCTCAAGCTGAACGAAAAGATATGATGTAAAATATAAGCTTATTAGGATTGTGGGCGTGGTAAAAAAAAAAACTCCAGTTGCCAAGGAAATCCAAACATTTTCTCTTGCAGAATCTTTTAAAAGTTATGTAAACATGTTCGTCCCCCCCCAGGCGACCAAAAGATGAAACGGTTGCTATGGAGATAAAACTAACAAAAAAGTGTTGTTGTTTTTTTTATTGAATTAGTGCGATTGGCATTTAGCAGTCGGTCAGCTAGTGAGGTTCAAAAGAGGGCAGCGGGGGTGGGAGCGGGTTATGGCTTTAATTTAATTTAGTTATTGAAAACCATGTTTCTTTTTCATATATTTTCTGTTTTTCCATACTGTAGCTGAGAAATTATTGTTGGGGTTTTATTTTTTTGTGACATTCTGTGTTTTATTCTCATTTGTGGATTTTTTTTTGATTTGCCTCTTCTCTTTCTTATAATACGGTTGTTTACTTAAATTTGTACAACAACAAAAAAATCAAGCATTGTTGCATAAAACCTCCCAGACTGCTGTTTGTTCATCCGGAGGCTACAGATGTAGATGAGAGGAAAGGATGACGACCGTCCTCTCTGACGCGTCCCCTCTGTTTTCGGTGACAGTGGGGGACGTTTTGGCGGATGTTCCTGACGGGCCTCACAAATGCTTCATGAAGCAGTACCTGAGGGACTGGCCGTACCCGCGTACCTTCAAGTACGGGCCGGGACAGCACTTCACGGTGGAGCTGAACGGCGAGATGCAGCGCTGCCAGGTGGCGGCTGTGGACTGCAGCTTGATTCAGGTTGTTTTTGAGGTTGGTATCGGTCATCTTTGTGTTGGTTTGTTCCGTTTAGCAGAAGTTTCGTGTCGTTAGGATCACATAAAAAAGCTGGGCTCATGAATAACCTACATGTCTGTGAGTCTCGCTGCAAATTTTATAAGGGCTTGAAATTGAAATAGGAAATATTTTAGACCAGCGACCTTTTTGGATTATTAAAAAATGGAGAAAAACGTAAATTAATTTGTAGTTTTTTAACTAGTGTTGGTTTTATTATTAAAACGTGAAACTATAATAGAGTTCTAACATTTTTAGTTGATGAAATGAGACAAAAGTCTGTTTTTATACACTTTAAGAAAACTTTGAGTTTAGTTTAGGTCAGGAATAGTTGACTGTTTCTCTTTATAATGTTTTCTTTGTTCCAGGAGAGCCAGCGCAGAGAGTGGATCTACAGAGGCTCCATGCGTCTCCAACACTTTGCACTGTTGGAACCACGATGGAAGGAAGAGGCAAATAATTCCTCTGACTCTGATTGAAAAAAGAAAAAAATATGCAGAAAATGTTAAATGGGAAATATTATTTGTAATATTTAGTTTCATCTGTCATCCCAGAGATTTAAGCAAATAGTTCAGCTCCCCAAAACAAAGGTTGTATTAATTTATTGTTTTTTTCACAGCTGGGAGGGAAAGGTTTTTTATTGCTTTAGCTAAAACTTGTGTTTTGTTTGAATTGAACTGGCTTCCAGGGTGAAGCACCCCTTTGCACGCCAGTGGCTGGGATAGGCTCCAGCATATTAATGACCCCGAAAGAGTTTAAGCAAGTTTGAAAACTGGATTTCTTTCTGTTTAAATCAAATCAGTTTTAATTTATTGTAATTATATAGCACTTTTCATACAAAGTTTTCTGTTTTAGGCTTTTATTTTTTGGTCTGTTTCTTTTGCAGGGAAAAGCTTGTGAAAAACAAATAAAAGGTGGGACAACTCATCTGATGAGTGATGTTTCTAAGTTTATGGAAAAGTCTGAAGTCGGGAACTGAAATGTGTGAATAAATGTGATGGAAAGGTGCATTTGGGTTTTATTTACCTACAGGCTGGCAGTGAGGAATGTATCATTTGCTAAACTAGCTTTGATCTAAATATGACAAATGTTTTTTATTACATAAATTTTAGAAAAAGAACAGGTATCTATAGATTAATGACAGACAGCAATGTTCTTTTTTGTTGTGTTTTTTATTTTTGACAGAAAAAAGCTACTCTTTAGTGAAGTCAGAAAATAAAAGTAATAGTTTTATGTCATTTATCATTGTTAAGGTTTTTAAGGAGCCTTTAGAAAAAGATCAAAAGGTATATCATTATCTCTACTAAATAATTTCAGTAACAAAATTGTTTTTGAACATATCTTGCTTTTATTGCAACTCCAAATTTCATTTAAAAATATTCATTTAAAATACTCCAAATTTCATTTAAAATACCTTAAGTAACACCTGAAACTGTATATAATAGTAAACAAACTCTCTCCTGTGATTGTATTTAAGTTTCCTGTTGATGGGAAATTTAATGCATATGTTTTAGTAGGAAATACTTGCAAAGAAAGACAACGAAATAACTTTACAAACCTTAGAATAAGCCATACTAAATACATTAACCGGTGAAAAAATACAAGGCCTAAGAGAAACCCATCAATTGGCGCTAATGTAATAATTTATGTTTCAAGTATTTTTTTTATTAATTTATAAAATTAAAAAATATCGGGATCAGGAAAAAATGCTTGTGTTTACACCCCAGTCCAGAAGGTGGCGATGTTGTACCAACTAGTCGGTTTTCCCACATTCAATAATTATAAATGCAGACCATGCTTATGAACAATATGTGGCTCCATATGCTGCAGACTGTAACCCACAATATTTCTGTAAAACTTATTATTCTATTTTTAAGCAATTTGTTACACATAATCTATCGATATAAACAAAAGCCCTTGACCCACACTCCAGACCAAGTGGTGGCAGTAATGTTATTTGCTATTTAAACACCCGAAGACGAAGAAAGCGCACTGACTGTTGTGTTGTGTGGGTCTTCTGTGTTCTGAACAGAAGCAGAAATTACTTTTCAAATCACGATTTTCATTTTTAAAGGTGTGTGATGGTTTTCGGCTGGTTTTCTGTTCCTACGGGAGGGAGAGAAACTACACCGTTTGAATCAGTTACTGATACAATTGGAGTTTAATAGCCCCCCCGCGAAAAAAAGATACCCAACCCACCACCCTGAGAAGAAAACTAAAAATGCACGCAAAGCATCACGCACGGATCACCAACAAGGTAAGAAGCTACTTTGGATCATGTGAGAATGTAAATTTAACGTGGCGTGGATGGAGAAAGAAATATATGTATTTATATACAAATACATGTGTGGTGCGTGCGCGTGCATTAATCTTGAAAGAAACATTGAAAATCAAAATAGGTGAAATTTGTTTAAAAATAAATTAAACTAGCATTGTTGCCACTTGAAAAATGATGTTTATTCGTAGAACAGCTGCTATTTATTCATTTCCAGCTTTTTCTTTTTCCTTGTTTCTGTCCCCTTTCCATTCAGCTTCTAACCATCTGCCCCAAATGAAGTCCAACTCTTAAGGCGCACAACCAAGACTCCCCCCGCATCCACACACCCACCCCCCCACACACACACACAGCGTATGTGTCGTTGGACACGTCCTGTCTTAAGTCATGGAGGAAGATGAGATGGAAATGGATGCAGAAGAGCTCCAGATGTGGGTCAGAGATCAGGTAGAGAAGGCCGAGCTGATCTCTCCAGCTCTCCTGCAGAAGTACGATGAACTTCGCGGTCTCCTGGAAGGCAGACAGAATCAGACCAAACAGATGCTGCAACTCTGTCAGTGAGTCTGTCTTCTCTACTATTTCACTACATCAGTCTTTTGGGGAATCTCACACACCATCCTGGTGGTTTGTCCCGCACTGACTCCTGCTGCCCTGCAGGTCTTTAACAGCCTGTAAAAACCTTGCCAAGGAGCTGTATAGTGGACTTGGATGGGAGTATGAGGTCTTGGACTCAGATGAAGGGAATAAACCTCCAAGTAATGGTAAGAAACCATTATCAACGCGTCATAGGTGTGTACTGTTTTGAATTGTAAGTATTTTTTCCTCATTTCTTTCTCAGGACGCACTCTGCTGTCGTCCGCTAGCTCTGAGAATCTTTCATCTCCTTCTCCTGGAGGTCAAACCACTCAGTTACCAAAAACTCAAAAGACATTTGAGGATCAAAAAGTTCCCTTAGGTCTGAAAGAAAAGGCTGTTGTTGTTTTAAGAAGACTCAGTAGATCGCAGCTCGCCAAATACATCAAAGTTCAGAATCCACCGGTGCTTCAGAATGGGAAAGATGACGGGGACGATCTGAGGGAACCAGAGGTAGACTCCAATGATGAAGAGTTTCAGATCCCTGATAACATAACTCAAAAGAAGAGAAAAATCCATCACAAGAACCAAAAGCTGAAGCAAAGACCCGCAAAAAGAATCAGAACTGATGTGGTGGATGAAACCGGCAGGGAAGCTCAGAAGATCCCGTCTCCCCGAGTCAGCCTCAGGATTGCTGCTTCAAGCGACGCCACAAAAGATCGGGGACAACAGTCGGAGACCGCAAAAACAGCAGCAGCAGCACGCCGGTCAAAACCAGCAAGACCGCGGTCCAAACCGGAAAAAACAAGAACGCCGCCTGGAAGTGTAGAGAAGACACTGAAAGGAGGAGAGAACAACAAGGGGAAGCAGGCAGCAAACGCTTCCTCTCCAGCAGGAAACCAGACCGGTAATGGTTGGTTCACAGTCTTATGTCACTTTTCTTAAGTTTTACATTTGCTTTTAAAGAGACCAAAACCTGTTTTATGAACAACAAAAGGTGGTATAAAATATGCAGTCCACTTAAGATGGAGAGTTTTTTTTTCACTTTAGAAATGTTTTTGTGACATTTTTCCCCCCACGAGTTTGTTCCATAAGAAATAAATGTTTGAAGTTACACATCTGCAGCATTTTTTATTTTCCTGCAGCCTTTCCTGACTTCCCTGGACCTTCTACCTGTTCCTGCTGGCCTTTCTCACGCCTCCCTCAGAATTGTAGCTGCATGAATTTTGTCTGTTAGAAAAAGCAAACCCTTAAATGTGACGTTGGGTCCAGCCTGAAAGAGACCGGAACTCCACTGAATTGTGTCTTTCTGGATCAGCAGGAGTGACCTCCGCAAAGAGCCAGACGAAGGTTCTGGCGAAGACGCCGCCAGAGGAGCTGACGCCAAACACGAGCGTCCTGGCAAGGAAAACGGGGCTGCACTGGGAGCTGGGGAAAATTACAAAAATAGTAAGCAAGGGTAAGAACTGAAACTTCACTTAAATGTTGGGCAGTCAGAGAAGATCCTGCTGTCCATTTTCCATCAACTATTCAAAAACCAGAATTCAATTGAGGCCTGAAATGAACCAATACAACTCAATGACGTTCCATAGTGAAGGGCAGAGGAAAGTGAGTCTGTTAGAGTTGTTGATTACAAACGTTTGAAATAGATACTAAAATCAGGCTTTGAGCTCAGTTTGGTGCACTTTCTAACATGGTTGGAACTGCAACACTTCTTATTTCCAGGGGTTCTGCTTCAGGCCAAACATGATCTGCAGCTTATCACAGATTTTAAACCATTTCAAAGACTTTAAAAGCATGATTACTTTTCTACTTACATGTGCTTTCACAATAGATCAGCGCTTTTCAATTATTTTTTGCAAGCCCACACACACACACACACACACACACACTCGCCGCGGTGACAATATATTAGTTTAGTATCTATAGAAATTGTCTAAGTGTAGCTAAATTGTATCTTTTAACATTAAAAAAAGAAAAAAAGCAATATAAATCCACTTTCAACACATATTCATTTTATTTTGCCACACAGAAACCCTGTTATAGTCTAAAAAAAAAAGAAGCTTAAAGTGCCTGAAATAAAAAAAATCTGTCATTCCTTATTTAAACTAGAAACAACAGAATGACATTATTATGAGCTGAGTCATCTAAAGGCACGTGATGATTCTGGTGTTGCGCAACAGAGTGAGCGCTCTGTGTCCACGTTCCTGAGCCCCCTACCCCTCCCCTCTCTTTCTCACACACGCGTGTGCGAGGAGACGGGAACACGCAGCTGCAGGGACGGCATTTCAGTTTCAGGCTATTACAAACTCTGTGATAGAACAGATCATAGGAAACCAAAAGGAAACCGCAGATTTTTTTCCAAGCACTGAGCCGCTGTCACCGCCCCCCTTTTGCGCCCCGAGCCAGTATTATCTGTACCTAAAACCGCTACTACTGGGCGAGGGGGGGGCGTGCCCCACTATTTGAGAAGCTCTGCAATAGGCTAACATAAATCCACATTTTTCTTTTACTTTGTGCTAAAGTTGTCGTGTTGTCCTAGCTTTTCATCCAGTTGCTTATAAACCTACCAGACCAGACATTTAAAGCCCGATCGATTTTCAAAGTGGTCTTTTCATGATCATGACGCCGTTTTTAAGAAAAATCCAAAACCCTGTGTAGTTTTCTACGACATATTTTCTGCAGAGCGGCAGGAGTTCAGTAGCAATTCACCTCTGAGTTGTGGACTGAGGGACTATTGGTGCAGAGCAACCCCGCCCCCCCTTCCCCTCTGGACCTAGTAGTCCTTCTACTAGGACCTACTACGTCACAAATACGGTCTTTTTCAAACATTATTTTACATTACTTTACTCTTGCCTCACAACGGTTTGAATAAAGAACTAAGTCGCAGCTTTTCCTCTGAAGTTCCTCTGGGTAGTCTCCTAGGCCCACCGACGTTTGTACTCACAAGTTACATGCCTGGTTTCTGACAACAAATACGCGTTCAGGGTTGAGCAGAAAGTTCATTATGATTGTCAGTATAGGGTAGAATTATGATTGAGCATCAAAAAAAGAAATGCGTTTATTTTTTTAATTAATTTATTTATTTTTTTGTTTGTCAGGTGATGGCGGGGTGAAATACAAGATCAATTTCGACCAGAAGGGAAAGCGTTTGGTGTCTGGTCACCACATGGCCTTTAAATCCGTGGCAAAGGTAGATCAGCTGGATATCGGCTCCCGTGTGGTGGTCCAACGAGGTGAGAAGTACCTTCCAGGTATCCTGGGAGAGGTCCCTTCCAGAAAGAACCGCATGAGGTGTGCATTTTTTGATAAATCTACGTTTAATTGATCCATATCACATCAATCATAATTTATTTAATGAATAAATTTCCACCTTTAAGATTCCTGGTTTTCACCGATGACGGCGCAGCGGTTTATGTTGGATTACCTTTACTGCACGTGGTGTGCAGACCGTGTACGTTTGAAATGCTTTCAGCTTTTACTAATTCAGATGTTTATCTGGATGCTTGAAATGTTGTATTCAAAATTAAATAAAACTTTATTATCCCATTCCTGTGACAGTGGAAGACCCGTTGGATGACATCCAGGACAAGGATCACTGGACTTTCATGAAGCAGTACTTGCAGGATTGGCCTTTCCCCCCCCGGAGCCAGTACAAGGTTGGGGAGGTCATGAAGGCAGAACATCGGGGAACCCAGCAGGACTGCGAGGTTCTGCTCATCGACTGTAGCTTGTTGAAAGTCGTTTTCCAGGTTTGCACCACCTCATTGTTTTCCTGTTTCTCTTTCTGTATTATAGTATCTTCCGCCTTTTTTTTGCTGCTTAACTCCTTCTTCCATTTTTCAGCTATTTTAACCATTCAACTATTAAAATGTTCGGCTCTATCAGCTTTTTCCAGCTATGACTTTTGGTCCTTCAAATCCTTGAACTTTTCAAGATATTCCAGTATTTCCAGGATTTTTGCCTCCATTGGAATACATGGAGAATCCTTGGTGCAGAAGCTCGCTGCTTCGAGACCCGGCTCTCACAAAAATATATTTTTTGATTATTGTGCTGTTTTCACTTTATTTATGGTCAACTTTGATCATTTCCTTCTTTTTTTATTAATTATTTTTCCAATTATTAGCCTTTAAATTTCATTTTCATTCAGCAATATAGCATTCAAACCTGCATTTTCTTCTGGAAATGCAGCTCCTTCTAGTTTCTAGTGTTATCTTTGTGTGTTTCCTTTTTTTTTTGTGAGCCTTTGTGGTTTGTGTGGTCTTTCCCAGAGTGACGGGCACACAGAGTGGATCTACAGAGGCTCCTTACGGCTGGAGCACATGCTGAAACTGAGGCGCTGGATGATGTCCAAAAATGAGAAGAAAACCTGATTGTGTTTATCAATGTGTCGGAAGTTATTTCCGAAAAGAAGTTGCCGAAGGAGGACATTAATTGTCGAGGTGCGCTGTTATCGAGGAACTTCCTTGTGAACAGTTGAATGGATTGTATTTAGTGTCTCTAAAAGTAAAATCTGCATCTGTGGACATTACGCTGCTTTACTTCACTTTTTGTTCACTTTGTATTACATTTATTATGGATTCATGCTTACTTTAATGTAGTTTTTAGTCTTAATAAAAATGTCTATTTTTATGCTTGTTCTTCTTTTAGCCTGAAATGTGATTATAAGCAAAACATCTGCTGTTTATGACTGAAAAAATAAATGAAAAAAATCTAAATAAATTCAAATAATCTGCAATTATTAATCTTATTCCAATTTATTATTATAGTTTTGAAAATTTTAATGTACTGGTTAGCCTATTACTAGTAAACCATCCGTTCTTGTTACAATTATTTATAAAAATCCCTTTGATTCTGGTCTGTATTTGTGTTGAAGACGCAAAAGATGGTTTTCATTATTTTTAAACATTAAAAAATGTGAAGGTTTCAAACTTCTTAAACCCATTTTTGATTTCATTCAAACTAAATGTTTTTATTTATTTAAAACCACGTTTGTTTGGAAAGCAGTTTACTTACAGATAAAACAGGAGCAAATGTGGAACTTTCATTAATTAAAATGAATTATTCTTACTTTAGATCTAAATAATTGCTGTGTTTTGGATGGAAATAACGAACATCATATTTTAAACCTGGAAAACATGAAAACAAATTTATTTTGGGATTTTTAAATTACGTTAAATTTACTTTTATATTGTTTATTCATTTTGGGGAAGCAACAAGGAACAGCAGCCATAATTAATAAATACTTTTTTTTTAAATGTGGCCAGATGTGAAACTACCTCAAAGTTAAATGTATTTATATAATGACCAGATTTAGATAACAATTTGTTGCCCAATCTTTTTTTTTTAAGTTTCATTCTATTGCAAACTCGCTTCCATTGAAATAAAACAATATTAATCTTGATAAATATGATTTAATCCCAGATTAGAAAGGACTACGGTTTCCTAAAATGTCATGGAAGTATTTTGGAAAGAGGAGACGTCCTCGCGCGCGGAGGCGGGGCCAGCGGCAGCAATTTGAAGCAGAAGCTGCGCTGCCTGCCGCGGGCCTCAGGCGGACAACACCAACCGAGCACCAGGCTAGCAAGGATTTTGCCGAGAAATATTATCGCCACCACGGATTTCTTATGGGATAAACGCACAGGCCTCGCTGCTAAAACGGTAAATAGCTTCTAGCTTTCTTTCGTGTCCTTTATTTCCAAGTTTGATGGCAGTTTGTACATTAGCTTGCTGTTACGGAGCTGATAAATCCAGCTAAGCTAAGATGGCGGTCTAGTTATTTACATTAGCAAGATGCTAGCATGGAGTAGCTACCAACTAAACACCGATGTCTTGAATTTGTATAGAACGCGGTTTTCTGGTGTCATTTAACACCAGGTTTGGGTGCGGTGGTTATTTTTTTAGTCGTTCTTAACGTTTTTAAGAGTAAACTAATCAAATCATGTTTTACAGACGTTACTGGTGGACTCGGATTTTTCACCCGTCAATTATACGATCTGGTTTAGCAAAGGTTCAAACAAACTTGATAGAAATGCTGTTATATTCGGGAACTCAGAGCGTCCTGCTCCTCATTATCACTGTATTATGATTTTTAGTGTTGATAGTTTTTAAATGAACTGTCTGTTAACGGAGGCGGTTCTGCTGCTCGGAGTTGTTGCAGATGGTTTAGTCTGGCTCCTCTGATGTTGCAGTGTTGCTCCTGTGGGATTGTAGTTCTGGCTCCTGCAATCCCGCAGGAGCTGGGGTTGCAGTCTGGATCTTCTGAGGTTGTTGCAGTGTTGCTCCTGCAATCCCCAGAAGCCAATCCTGGGGATTTCGGTCTGGCTCCTGCAGGGTTACGGTCTTGTTCCTGAAGAAATGCAGTCTTGCTCCTGCAGGGTTACGGTCTTGCTCCTGAAGAAATGCAGTCTTGCTCCTGCTTGGATTGCAGTATTGCTCCTGCAGGTTTGCCGTGTGGCTCCTGCAGGGTCTCGTGACACATTTTTATGTTCTTAATGCAGCTATCTCTCAGAGGAAGCCGTCCCAACCCAGTTACACTTGGATTAAAATATATGTTTGGGATTCCTCATAAATCTGAAACCCAGATTATTCATCTGTTCATGTAATTCAACATGAAAGTAGTTTTGACTGATGTTGGTTTTTCTGTGCATTTATGGCTTTTCTTTCTCTCACTCCTGCAGATGCCTTACACAAGACGGTATTCGTCTTCTGACAGAGACAGTCGGACCAGCTACCCGGACCGCTACCGAGACAGAGGAAGGAGACAAAGGTACAGAAGATCACCCACCTACTCATCCAGCAGTGACCGAGAGCGTGACAGAAGAGGGCGGGGACACAGACCCAACGGAAGCTATGGAAGAACCAGGAGGTTTGTCTCCAAGAGCTGCAGTTTTTGTTGGTTTTCCTCTCCAAATTTCAGAAGAATCTCCTTTTTTTTAATGCAAATCTTTGTGTTTTTACTTGTCTTGTACAGTCGCAGCTATGACAATCGCTCAATGGAGCATCGACCGTATGACCGAAGATATTGTGAAGGATACCGACGACTCGATCCCAGCCGAGATCAAGACCGGGACCGGGAGCCCCACGGCACAGCTGAGAGCTATTATCCGCGAGAATTCTCCCCCAACTTGTACGACTACCGACGCGGCCGTGAGAAAGAGCGGGAAAGGTCCTACCAGAGGAAAGGCAGCAGGCGTAAGCACAAACGAAGGCGGCGTAAAACCAGGTCCTATAGCCAATCCTCCTCGGTGAGTACGACCATGTCTGAGACAGTGCTTTAGCGCTTTCTTCATCTTCTCCTCTTCAACCTTTCTTCTCTTCCTTTAGTCTATCTCTTTCTCTAACCGTTCCTTTTTTTACAGCTTGTGGAATTGGTAAGTAGTATATTTTATGATTTGATTTTGTTCTGTTTTTTATTTATTTTTTTATTACACCTTTGCAGAAATTGGCATCCCATTTTCAGGGCATTTTCATTTTTTGGCAATAACATCTTAGTCATTCCTTAGACTAAATTCCGGAGGTTTCTTATTCCTAAACATCTAATCAACTTTTTCTTTTGTAGTATTTGTTTGTTTCTAAGATTGCATAGAAAAGTGAAAATGTTCTTTCAAACGTCATAAGTAGCCTTTTAACAAATTTGCCCTTTTAGTTGATTTTTCTCTTTATTCTGTTAATTAAACTACACTTTGAAGGTAGTTTAACTTGAGGAACTCCTAGGTAAAAAAAAATGGATGTGGTTCATTTTTGGAAGTATTTCTGCTTGAGCTGGTCTCCTTCAGTAACTGTTTTCTTCCATCGTTCTTCCAGAATGTCAGTCTGAAAAGTTTTTTTTTTGATAAATGCCTGTTTTTATTGGATTGAGATGTTGAATGGAAATGCCAGATGCTTCTTTGTTTGTGAGCAGTCATGGTTTGGAAGGTAGAGGGGGGAGAGGAGCAGAGGACGACAAATGATGTTTTACTTTCCTTGCACTATATCGTTATCTATTTCCTTCACGTGCTGTCATGCGTGAATCGCCCCATGACCACGAAATCCACCTACTACTACTACCACCACCCTCCTCCTCCCTCCTCATCCACCTGTGCCGACTCTGAAACCCCCGCGTCCTCCCCCCCCGGTCGTGTTGTGACCTGCTGATGGCGGTCTGGGTGAAAAAACAGAGGAGCAACAGCCGGACGCGGGCACTGAGTGTGAGGGACGACGAGGAAGGGCACCTGATCTGTCGGAGTGGGGACGTCCTGCAAGAGAGATGTACTCACTGCCACTACTCTATCGTAACCCTTCTCCATATGAGTATTACAGCATAGAGCATTTACATGACACAAGGAGTGCCTGATGACGATGATGATGATGCCTTGCTAGAATGCTCTTCGCTCTTGCTGAATTAGCAGGGTGGACTGCAGAAATGTTGAACAATTTAAGATGGACTATAGATTTATTTTCTTCTCCCACCCCCCACCCCCACTTTAGCCGCTTAGGCTGTGGAGCATTTTTCCGTTTCACAGGTTACTCGACTTCGCTAGAGTTCACCTTGTAGTTGTGAAGCTCAGAGCTTCATCTTATCAACCCCAGCTTGTCTGTTGTTTACAGGGAATCCACACAGTTTAGCAGCTCGCATTCAACACTTACTGTCACTTTAGCAACACTTTAGCCTTTACCACATTGACATCACACTTTTAGATTCATTTAGAACATCACGACGATTCAAATTTAGTCATTTAAAGAGTGGAGTGCCTTACGGCTGCCTCCTCCGTTAATTACGGATCAGAACGTTAGCCCGGGTAGGCGGCTGTCTTCAGACTGGGATGGGCGATCACTGACATGCCTGTCTGTCTATACGTTGTCGTTTACGCTCGGCTAACACCTGTCTTCTTCTTTTGCCCCACTTTCCCCTCCTGTCCCCTCCTCTCATGTGGTGTTGCAGATGAGATCGTCGGCACTTTGGGGGAGGGCACCTTTGGGAGGGTGATGAAATGCATCGACCATCGAAGGTGAGGGTCCGCTCAGCCTGGACCGTCTGGTTTCTTCTCACTCATGAAAAAACAAAACATTTGCCCATGGAGGCCGTCGTGGATTTTAGAGCTGTTATTGTTACAAAATAACTACAAGATTTTAGATGATAAGTGGAAACATTCCCAGAAACTTTAGATTTATCTCAGGAAGTATACATTTAACTGAATGTAAGTGTGTTAAACATATTGATTAGAACTGGGCTGAGTGAGTATGCACCCATAGAAAATGATGTAATATTTCCTGGTTTATGCCAGGAGACGCGTTCCCTAAATAATTCCCTATAGGTAAAATCTGGTGGGAATACAGGCGTTTATGGCATTGAAGCTCCTCACTAAAATAAGTCGGGATGCTAAGCCGCGGAAGGTAACCCAGGATGTAGCAAAGAACCACTGTAATTCTGTCGCCATTTTTCTGTGATGCGGACAGAGCTCATTAGTAAGCAGTGAGTGAGAGTCAATTTTTCTACGGCAACCGCTCTGGCCAATCGGAGTGAGCTTTTGAAGTCCCCGCCCCTACCACTTGAAGGCAGGCTACACCAAATCTGTCAAACTTTTAGCATGTTGGACGTTTTGAGGCATCTGATTGGAAACTTGAATAACTTGAACTGCAGGAGCAATAATGGTTCTTCTGACCAATAGAATGGCAGCTATTTATTTCTTTATAACAGTAAATGGGATTTTGGCCTGCGGTCACTTCCTGTTTGGAACGCCAGGGGGGATACAGTCAATGTTTATACTGTAGATTTTTTTCTCCTCAAAAAGCTTTATTTGAGTTGTCTTGTGTCACAGGGGAGGAGTCAGCGTCGCTCTGAAAATCATCAAGAATGTGGAGAAATACAAGGAGGCTGCTCGTCTGGAGATCAACGTGTTGGAGAAGATCAACGAGAAAGATCCTGATAACAAATTGTGAGTTCTGACCGTCGTGGATCTGCATTTAGATGGATTTGAAATTGATGGCACAAACGTCCCCATCAGCCGATCTCTGCTCACGGGACTGTCGTTTCTTATTCCACAGCTTATGTGTCCAGATGTATGACTGGTTCGACTATCACGGTCACATGTGTCTGTCCTTCGAGCTGCTGGCTCTCAGCACTTTTGACTTTCTGAAGGAGAACAACTACCTGCCTTATTCCATCGGTCAGGTCAGACACATGGCCTACCAGATCTGCCTCGCTGTGAAGTGTAAGAATTGTTATGTTGTTTTTTTTTTTAAAAGACATTTGTGTTTCCAGAGTTCAAACGTGTTCCTGTTAGACGTCGTTTAACCACAAGGGGGCGCTATGGGCTCTAAACTGAGCAGTTTTGTTCTCTTTACAGTTCTGCATGACAGTAAGCTGACGCACACAGACCTGAAGCCGGAGAACATCCTGTTTGTGAATTCTGACTTCACCATGTCCTACAACGTGGAGAAGGTGAGGTTTCTCTACATTAAACCGTCCTTTAATTGATGTTGCTTTTATTTGTGTGTTTTAGCGGGTAAAAAAAAAAAGTTTGTTTTATTTAGATTTATAGAATTTTTGATTGAAACCTTTTATCAAAGTTTTTCTAACGCATGAACTGTCCATCATTTAAGACGGTTCTACGTGACAAACCTTTGGTTCTGCAGAAACGGGAAGAGCGCACCGTGAAAAATACCTCGGTACGAGTGGTGGACTTTGGGAGCGCCACATTTGACCACGAGCACCACAGCACCATCGTGTCGACGCGGCATTACCGAGCTCCTGAAGTCATTCTAGGTGAGAGCTCCTCTTATCTAGCCAACGATGTGAGGGCCGTGAAGAAGAAACGGATGAAAGTCGGTCAGGTTATCCAGCTTAAGAAAGTTAATTCTCTATCTGCTGGAAAAAGTTGAGCATTTTCTGTTATAAAGAACAGAAATGTCAGCTCGGTCACGCGGCTCTTCATTATTCCTCATACATGGGAATGTCACGAGAGGAGCTTTTTTGTTGTTGTTTTTTTTTTAAAGTTTGTCTCATGAATTCACCTTTTCACGAGTCCTGCCTTGTTTTGACGCGCAGAGCTGGGTTGGAGTCACCCCTGTGACGTGTGGAGCATCGGCTGCATCCTCTTCGAGTACTACTTGGGCTTCACTCTGTTTCAGGTACGTAACCTGTGGGTCATTGCTCGTGCCGACTGTGATTATCCTTAACAGAAATATGGAGAAAGTGTGTATTCTGTCACATTAAAACTTTAAATCATGTTTGAATCCCTTTAATCAGGGATGTCCCGATCCGGTTAGTGGTCAGAAAGCGGTCTGATTGGGTAGTTTGAGACTTGCGATCAAAAAATCATGAACCGATCCGTGTTTTAAAACATTTCCATTTTACTCCAAGTTGAACGTAAATAAGAGTTAACGTAACTTTAATTACACTCCAAATGACCCTCGTCTACAAATGAGGCGAACATCTAACATAAAAGAGCTTCATCTGATTGGTCAATGATGTAAAGGAGTCCATCTGATTGGTCAATGCATAAAGGGATTTACTTCAGACTTCCATAGATTGTTTTAGCACATTTAAGGTTACTATTTATAGAAATTTTCGGCATCTTTTTCGATATATATATATATATATATATATATATATATTGCACAGCTTGATATCGCGATAACGATAAATTTGCGAATTATTGTGCAGGCCTACTGCTGTGTATTAGGAAAATACTAGAGGTCTGGAATTATTTGAATTCCTGGATTTCTGTCCTATTTACAAGTTCAACAAACAAGGACTGCTTGGAAAAATGAAATACACAATTGCACATTTTCAGACATTTAACTTGATGGAGCTTGTCAGTTATTTTATTAGATTAGATAACTTTCTTTATCCCACGATGGGGAAATTCTGATTCCAAATGGGGAAATTTGCCGTTCCCCATTACTCAAACTGTCTATGCTAATGACCTTTTTGGGGTCACGGCATTGCTATGTGGCTGTGGTTGGCAAACACACCGGTGCGTTCAGACACTGCTGAAAATTAAAAAAAAAAAATAACCCAATCTGTGTATTCAATTTATTCATTTTTTATTTTTTTTACATGTTACAAAAGTAGCGGCACATACCAAAAATCAGATGACTGAAATCCTAAAAATCTGATGGGTAGATCACTAGTTTTTATGACAGACTGTTAGGCTTACTTAACCTTAACCCGGGACATGGTTGGCCATGCCAACGTCACTACCAAATCAAAGTCCCTGATCGGTCCAAGTTCAACTGATTTAACTTTGAATGCGCGTTCAATGGCCGCACGTGTTTACGCAGATATAAAAACTCCCCAACAGACGCCTGACGCGTGCTTTTACGCACCGCAGGACAGGAAGCAGAATGTTCTCTTTTAGTCCCGACCTGTCGTCTTTATGTTTTAGACTCACGATAACCGCGAGCATTTGGCCATGATGGAAAGAATTCTGGGCCCGGTTCCCTCCAGGATGATCCGCAAGACTCGGTAGGAGAACCAAAGAAGACGTGGCGGCAACAAACGAAGCGAATCCACTCCGATGACGATTTCCATTTTCTAACCTGTGCTGTTTAGGAAGCAGAAGTATTTCTACCGCGGTCGCCTGGATTGGGATGAGAGCTCCTCTGCAGGAAAATATGTCCGAGAAAACTGCAAACCCTTACGGGTGAGTGAAGTAAGAACAGTTCACTATGAAGACTAAGCGTTTTATTCTGATCCCGGTTGAATTCCGAGCGGCCGTGCTGATCTCCTTGTGGGGTTTTTCCGCAGCGGTATCTGCTGTCGGAGGCGGAGGAGCACCACCAGCTGTTCGACCTGATAGAAAGCATGTTGGAGTACGAGCCGGCCAGGAGGCTGACGCTGGCCGACTCCCTCAAACACCCCTTCTTCGAGAACGGGGGCGCCAGCGATGCTGCCGGCAGCAAGAGCTGGGATAGCAACCGGGACATCAGCCGGTGACCCTCCGGCCTGCAGAGACTTGACCGAGGAGATGGAGTCCTTCCCACGTAAAAGTGGAGCCTCAAAAGAAGTCGTTGTTGGCGGCGTGGACGTTCTCCATCTGCTCCCTTTGCTTCTGCGGCCAAACTCTGCCCCCAAACTCTGAAATCAACGCCGGTAATGGCCGACTTGTTGGCTGAAGCCGGCCTCCGTGCAGCTCCCGTCTTCCTTTGGACCTTCCAGAACCTTCGTCCTCGCCGCGTGAGAGCTCCGATCAGCGCGAAGAAGAAACGTCTTCCATTTCTGACGTCTGAGGAAGATCCATCGTTCACAAAACATGAACGTTTTTAAAAGGACGACCCCCCCCACGCCGCTCACTTGGTCCCGTGTGCCGGTGAGCTGATTGGCTCTCTGCCCGCAGGAGCCCGCCGTGTTGATGGATATTTGTTAAACGGTGTTTTTTTTTTTTTGTTTTGTTTTCCTAAATGTGTGTATCTGCGCATGGAGAGGTGAGGGGCTGCGTTCTGGTGGTCTGTTCTTCTTCTCACATCATTTAACCTCTTCCTCGTTTCGGTGACCCCACAGCTCCCCCTGCTGGTATTTATTATTATTTTTCCTTCTCGTTTAGGTCACGGTGCCCTGTTCTCATTCTGTACATTATTTTTGTTGGGTTTTTTTTGTATGAGATTCTGAGCGTATAGAATTGTATATATGTACCATTGTGTAGAATTAAAGTCTTGCCTAAAGGCCGCCGGAGCTGCTGGTGGCGCTTTGGGTCTTTGCTCCTGAAAACGCAGAATTCTCTAGCCGTTTTCCAGGCAACTGAAGAAAACATTTCAGTAAATTCACCTGAATTATACATCACTACAGATACATTTGACATTTATGTCCAGCAGCCGTCCTCAACGGAGGGACCAGATGTCCCCCCCCCCACAATTTTTCTTTCTTTCTGCGCCTTTGAGCTGAAATTTCCACCCCTCCCACGAACCCGGAAACACTAGTACCCAGTTAAAAATGAATTTTGGATCCAAATAAAAAACGAAGAAAAAAGATGACATCATAGCGGGAGAAACCATTGAGTGGGACCAAAATCACCTATGGGGTTAAAAAACATTTCAAAGTTTACTAGAGCAACAAAAGCATGTGTCAGGGATATTCAAAAAAAGTGTTGAAATTATTATGGGATGGTCGCAGGACATATGGCTTGGTGGCCATATTGTGCTTTTTTATTTTTATTTTTTATATTTTTGCACAATATGGGAAAAGGGAACTTGTTCAAGTGGTCTGCATGAACTTTCTTACAACGCCACAGGGTTAAGTCTAGAAACGAGGAATGGGGACCTCTGACCTCTGGAAGAGGCCAGCCTTCAGTCACTTCTACAAATTGAAACTCCTCTCAGGTATTTTGACCTATCACCTCCTAACTCCTAAACCCTTGTCGTTGGGAATTTTAATTTTTTTTTTACTGAACGGCGTTCAAAAATAGCATTCCGTTGTTGCTCACACATTTATTTACCGAGATATTGAGAATTTTTTTGTACAGATCGTCCGCTCTAGCTGAACAAAACGATAAGAATTTTATTAGGATAAAATATAAAATATCGCCCCTCTCTCTTCTTCCCCTCTTTCCTTTTCCGTCCGGTCCAACTCCAAAGATTTTCAGACATGATTGAAATTACTAAAGTTTGGCTCAATTACAAAAGGGGTTTATCCAGACATACCTTTGGTTTGTCTGAAGATTAATAACCCCTCTTGTTAAAGTAAAATATGTCCAACACAAGAGGCCCTCAGCTCTCATCTGTCTGCCCAGCTGTTGGACAGGACAAGTTAAAAAAAAAAAAAAAAAAAAAAAAAAAAAAGAATTTTATTAGGATAGTGGGTGTGGTTAAAAAAAAATCTGTTGCCAAGGAAATCCCGAATTTTCTCTTCTAAAGACGGCATTGATCTGTTCGTCACCTCCTGGCGTGCAAAACATAAACTGGTTGCTATGGAGGTAAACCAATCAGAAAGCTGCCATTTTGAAAGCTTTTTTTGGTCACATGCCGCTCTGACCAGGGTGGCGGTAGGGGGGGATGTAGCGGCTCAGCCAGTCTGGTGCGGGTCAAATGGGGCTACCGGGGCGGGTAAGCTTGCAGGTTCCGGAGACGAATGATCTGCAGCAGCAGCTGTGCGTCTTGCACAGTCATGCATGCCGCCCCCCCTGCTGCTGCTGCTGCTGCTGCTGCTGTTCAGGCTGACAGACATCAGCGTGAAGCTGACGTCTGTCAGCGTTTCTTCTTCAACTCAAAGACCTCCCTGGACCGCCGATTGTAAAACATTCAGGACAGAAAAGTTGCCTCAGATTTTGTGTTTTAATCTTAGCTTCATAACATTTCAAAATGAGAAATCCGATTCTTCTTATAAAATCTGAGAATAGCAGCAACCAATCATAATGCAGCATTTTACTCTACTATATCAGTAAATCTTGACACTTCTATTTTTGGAAACTGTTCCTAAATTGACCTGATTTCAAATAAGCTGAGATTTTCTTGAATGAAGCTTTTCAACGCCAGATCTTCTCCAGTCAGTGAGTGCCAAAAAAACAAATCCGGTGCGTCATCTGAGCCCTTCCAGGCTTCTCCTGTTGTCCAGATTCAGACCAACAACCTGGTCTGGTTCCACCTCAGTCACTGAAACATGAACAAAAGGGAAACCTTCATGCTCCGAGCATTTTCTTCTTCTGAAATTTATCTTTGAACCCTAAAAGCTTTTTCTAAATCAGCTGTTTTCCTGCAACAGTTTACAGGTGCAGATTAGTTTGGACCTTAATGGGCTAAACTTGGAATAATCCCACTTTAAGACCAGCAGGGTCATCATTTAATCCCTATAGGAGCAGACGGTGACGCCTGGCGCAGGTGTTTGCAGGTCCAGAAGGACTAAACGCGTCTCAGGAGGAGAACCGGCCTCACAGGTCGGTCCTGCTGCATTTCTGGCCTCACTTAGTTTCTGGTTCTGTCATAACTGCTGATTTTTTTTTCTTCACAGATCAAACACCGAGTCCAGAACCGACGTGCGACTCCGGAGATCTTCTGAAGAATGGATTCCTTCATGTCGCTGGGATCCCCCCTGAAGCAGTTCACCAGCTGCATGTCGGGGAAGAGCGCCTCCGCCCAGAGAGGAGCCGGTCGGAGCCAGTCGGTGCGCCGAAGCAGCTTCAGCCGCAGGAAGAGCGTCGGCAGGAGGAGGAGCCTCCCCAGTAGCAGCCAGAAAGTCCCGGACTCCTGGCTGCGCGTTTACCAGGAAGACCTGAAGAAAGAACGGTGAGGAGCGGATGATGTCATCGCGACCCCCAGCCGTCTGCAGACCACAAGGACCTTCTCTCTTACTGTGCCTCTGAGCAACAACTTTTGCCCCCGTCACAAACTCCCCAGCATTTGCATGCGTAAAAATGAGTTTGGAGCACGAAACCCCCCCTCCCCCCCAAAAAAACGTCCCAGTGGGAGAAACCGTCCCAAAAAAAATTCTGAATGAGGCTAAAATCTCTTAAACAAAAAGGTCCAAATCTACTAACGAAACCAGAATACACCAGATATCCATAAGAAAATCTGAGGTCATTATGGGATGGCCATACGGCCATTTTTTGGCAAAGTGTGAAACTTGGCGATTTTCCTCACATTATGGGGAGAAAGATTTCTTTACAAAGAAATTTTTACCAGCTTAAGTTTACAACCGCATTTCCATTAACCTTTTAGTGTGGCGAGCTCACAAAAGTGGCGTTTCCTATGTTACTCTTTTTTTCTTTGCTGAAATTTTGTGAAAAATGTAACGCATGAATCGTCCAGCAAAATTGATATGACCATATTAGGAATGGTTAAAAAAAATAAAAATCTCAGCTGCCGAGGAAATCTTGAACATTCTTCTAGAAATGACACTGACGTGTTTGGCACCCAGAAAAGGAAGTGGTTGCTATGGAGATAAACTGCCATTTAAAAAAAAGGATTTTTTTCCCCCCATGAATTCGTCAGGTGAAGCTCTGATCAGGGTGGATGGGGCAGAAGGGGGTAGGCGGTGGGGTGAGGGGGGGTTGAAAAGCGCCTGTGGGCCAAACAGGCGCTTCTTAAAATAGAATTGTCTGATGTTCAACGGTAAAAATGGAACCGTAAGAGAGATTTTCCTGCTTGTGACGCCGTCTTGAGCTTCACACGAGAGTCTTCTTCAGGCAGACTTAGTGAGGATCAGAGGAATAAGCTCCTCGCCAACGTGCCGCCGTTCCTGACCACCTCTCTGCTCGCAGGAAACGTCAGCAGGCCGACCTGGCCAAGAGGAACGCCGAGAGGAGCGTGAGGAAGACTCACTTCAGAAGCCACCACTGCCTCCCCAAGGTGAGTGAACTTTCCAAGCGGAGCTTTTGTCGCTGCCGCCGTCCACCGGTTTACCAGCTGTCCCTGCGCCTCCAGCACAAGCCGTCTGCCAGGAAGCCGGCGGCCGCGAAGGACAAGTCCTTCTTCGGAGCCTTTCAGGGCCTCAGTCTGGACGGGCTGACAGGGGGAACCGGAGGTCCCGGCGCCAGCGCCTCTGCTGCAGGAGATTCGTGCAAAGTCATGTGACCTGGGGGGTCGTCTGAGGACAAGAACTCCTGCTGCTGACGTTTCACATCCAGTTTGAGTTGCCAAACCGTCCTGTTTCAGGGATTTAGACGATGCAGATATGTTTGTCTGACAGTCATTGTAAACATTCAAGCTTCACTTTGTTACGTTTGCTGAACTCGAGGACAGAAAGAAACTTTAAGATGACGTTTTATTCAAATAAAAAAAAACATTTTTCTTCAGCAGAAGATGCTTCTGTTTCTTCCAGGAGGCGGGGATGATCTCTGCTTCACAGGTTTATATATATACAAGATAAGGTACAAAACTACTTTAGTGATGAGGAGGACGCCGACGTTTGGCGAACATGCGGACGGCCAACGACACCAGAACACAGAACGGAGGGGTGGAGGGGGCGGGGTTAGAGTCAAGTCCCGTTTTCCCAGCATCATTCCCGCTGCTCCATCTTGACTTTGGGCGGCTTCAGGAAAGATCGGTTCTTTTTCTCTTTGCTCTTCTTTCCTTTCGCCTGGAAGGTCCTCCAACTGTCCACTCGTCCGTCCCGGGATTCCTGAGCGAGGACACGAAAGAATCATTTCACAGAAATCAGATTATTCTGACGCATTTAATCACAGATAAAAAAAAAAAAAAAACTTAAATCTCAGGTTTTCAATTCAACAGTAAATATAATAAAAAAATATCCACTAAATGAGGTGGAACTTCATAAAAAGAAATATATACAGCCTCTTTATTATTTAGTTTATTATCAGATTCTGAAGGAAGTTTTATTTTGGAAAACTACTGGATTCTGTCTTCCTCTTGAAGCGAGTCAAGTCACGTGTCTAAAATCCATCTGCTGCCTTCTTAAATCCCCGAGCTAACAAAGCTAATAAAAAATAAACGTATATGGCTCTTTTTATCCCCAAAGAAACTTTCCAGAGAGGAAACCGAGGACGACAGCTCCACTTCAAAATAAAAGAAATCTGAACATTTCTGGCAGAATTTGTTTCCGCTCTGCATAATAAGCAGCAACTAAGTGTCTACAAGGACACTGCTAATAAAGTTACATTTATGTTTATTATTATCATATGTGGAAAAAAAGCTACTTTTTTGACTATGTAACTTTATTTTGTAGTATTTATCCGTTACGCGAGGCTGAAGTTGGCGTCTGGTTGTTAGCTTTCACTTGAAAGAAAAATCAACATGATTTTAACGGATCCCATAGAAAATCCAAAGAAAACAGCGACAAATACTTGACAAAGAAGAAAAGTTTCTGATTAAAAAAAAAGAACGTTAAAGATTTTCCCTACAGCAAAGCTAAACTAGGCCGCACTTTAAAGTACAGTACAGTACAGAAAATACTCCCCTGTGTTAAGGAGAAAAACACGATGAATCAGGATTAAAAGATTCATCTTTCCCCCTGAAAGAATCTGAGCCTGAATAGTTTCCATTGTTAAACAAAAAAACATTAATATCGCCTTAATTGGATTTTTTTTAACTAATTAAAAAAAAAACGTCTACAAATCAACAACTTTATAATTAAACGCCAACTAAGGCCAAATATATTGCCTGACATTAAACCTGAAGGTTGGGAAACCACTGATGAGGAGGATTTTAGATTGTGACAGCAGGGGGCGCCAGTGAGCCGTGCTAGCCTACAAGTCACAGCTTTGTTCAACACTTAAGAATTAAAAGACTTCCTCATAAAAATGCTTCTCTCTTGCTTTTTCTAGCGTCTCGTGTCATTTTTCCTCTCAGTTGATCCTCTGGAGTCATTTTCAGTTCACAGGATTGTTTTTTTACGTTAGAAATGACACGTTCCAGATGCAGGGAAGCACAAACCTCAAAGTTTTTCTGCCATTCTCTGTCCCGCTTCGCCTTCTCCGCCGCCTCGATCTCTTCCTCTCGAGCTCGTTTCCTGGTGAGGAGAGTCCGCCGCGTTACAGACGAGACGCCAAACGGACACAAACGTCTGCTCTGAGAGGCGTGGTGCGTTTACCGCTCATGCATGTCCTTCGCTTCCCTCTCCTTCCTCTTGATCTCCAGCTCTGCAAACAACTTCATTGTCTGTTTGTACACTGCCTGTTTAAACTGGAGAGAGGGAAAAAAAAATACCCATCACTCAGTGCAACGTTTGTGATTCCAACAAACCTTTTTTGTTGTCGTTACCATTTCCGGGTCGTCCTCCTCCACATCTTGACATTTCCCGTCTTTCTTCAGCTGCTTCTTCTTCTCCTTTACCTGTTTGAGGACAGAAACGGTCACGAACCGGGATTTTTCGCTTTGATTCCTCACAAACAGAAGAACTCACATTATGTTCCACATATTCTTTTCCGGCCTCGATCACATCTAAAGCTCTTTTCTTCTGTTCTGGATCGAGTAGGAGCTTGTAAGCTTTGTCCACAGCTGGAAAACAACCTCAGGTTAAATATTTTGCTGCTTTTTAGGCAAAAAAAAAAAAAAAAAAGATAAACAAGAAGACTTTTACCTTCAAAAGCTTTCTGCGATCTGTCAGGATCATCCTGATTTTTGTCAGGATGGACTAATATGGACAACTGCAGAATTGAACAGACAAAGATTTAAAATAATAAATAAATGTTTTAAGGGAAATTCAAACATAGGAATCGTTTCCTTACCGCTCTGAATCTCTTCTTTAGTTCATCGTCTGTTGCTTCTGGATCAATCTGTAAAACCTGAAAGCAAAACAAACCTTTAACACGAGGATCCAAAAGCATAAGAACACACAAGATGTATTAACATTTCTTAAAACATAACCATCTGTAGTTCTTTTCAAAACACACTTGAGACAAGATGAATCCACATTATAAGACTTTTGTGGTTTCAAAATAAACTGTTTATTTACTGAACTCCTGTATCTCTTATCTTAGTAATTCTATTAAGAGTCAGCAATCTTACTGGACTGAATCTGTAACTTTATTATATATAGATGAAATATCAAAGCTGTAACTGCGCAAAAAAAAAATCAAATCCCTTAATTATTTTAAACAATAAAAGCTTTGCTATTGATGCAAACATAAACAAGATCATGTTCACACTTATTTTTCTATTTCAAATGTTATTTTCATCTTAAAACAAACATTTTTTTCTTGCTTCTAATGAAAGCTATTTCACTGTTTAGGTCCCCCATCCGCCTTTGACCGGAGCGGATGCTTATTTACATATAAATAAAACAATAAAAGCGCGCGCGCTGTTTACCTCAAAGGGGTTGAGGTTGAAGTAGGAGGATCCGGGTCTGAGGAGTCTGTCAATCTGCTGCTTTGAGGTCAACACAGAGTCTCTCTTCTCTATCTGTTTCACCTGTTAAGATACACAACTCCACTGAGCCACAGACAAAGATCACCGCGTTGTTTACTACCCACAACACGCCGCTTTTTAATGAATGAACCTCTGGATTTCTGATCTGCGCGGGAACTAAAAGGCAGAGCCGCTAAAGAGGCGTGTCTGAAAAACTGCAGCACGAAAAAATAAATCCTGTGGAAATACATTTGTGAACAGGAAAAGTCTGGACAATCTGCAGAAGTTTCCAGAAAATGAGAGTAAACGGTTAGCTTCCTGCAGCTAGCTGCTGCCTGCTGCAGCCCGCGAGGCCTCGTTTGTGGCGCTGGAGAAACCCGCGGACTAGCTAACGTCAGCGGGCTGTACCGGTCCACCCGGAGGGCTCGGAAAACACGCGTGAACTAGGATTCCGTCATACCTCCGTGTAAAAGTTCTGAAATAATTCATCTGACACACTGTGAGAGGACTCTCCTTCGGCCGCCGCCATTTTAAGCCCGGCTACTGTGACGTACTGTCACGTGACCGCCACAACAGCCTCGCTTTCTTTAAATGGGACTTTGCGCAGAAAAATACCAAACAAACTATTTACACACATTCACAATGTAAGGAGACGGATCGATGGACCTTTAAGGGAGTATTTATGATAATCCGAAAACCTTTAGTTTGCTTTAGTTATTTAATACGGTTTTTAACGATAAATCCCGTTCCAACACTACAAATTAAAGCAAGAAATTTCAAAATAAAGGACTCAAATGAAATCCATTTAAAACCAATTATAATCAAGTCGAACGCTCCTAACTGCGCTTTACAGACCATAGTTGAAGAATTTAAAAAACGAATCTAATTTACCTTTAAAATGAATGTATGGCTACACCTCCTGTAATGATGTATTCCTTTAGGTCAGTTTTATTAACATAAAAACACACAAACGCCAGTTTTTTGTTTGCACTTATTTATTCTGATGACAATGTAAAAAAAAAAAAAACATGTTTTAAATTACACATTTATTATTATATGAGAACAATAGGAGTCCACAGATCACCTGTTTACAGGTGACAGACGGGTAGAAAAACCCAAATGTGATCATAACCAGCTAGTAAAAAGTGTTTTCTTTTTCCCCAGAGTTCCGGCTGGGGGGTCTGAACCAGAACACCAATGGGGGACCTTTCTGTGTGGAGTTTTCATGTTCTCTCTGTGCATGCTTTCGTTCTCTCCGGCGTCCTCCCACTGTCCGAAAACATGCTTCATAGGTCAATTGGCAACTCTAAATCGTCCCTGGGTGTGAGTGTGAGAGTGAATGGGTGTGTGGTTTGTGGCCCTGCGACAGACTGGCGAACTGTCCAGGGTGTCCCCCGCCTTCGCCCACAAGTGGCCGGGATAGGCTCCGGCAGCCCCGTGACCCCGAAAGGAATTAAACGGTAGAAAAAAAATGAATGAGTAAAACACTGTTTTTCTCACCTGTGATCTGGACAGAAGGCTGCTGAGCGCAGACAGGTGAGGGGAGAAATCCTACAAGGGTACCTGGTGGAGATCCATTTTAAGACCCTGAACTACAGAAGAGCCACACAAGACAGAAACAACCCAACACTTTGTTCAAAATGCATCCAGGCATCATCAGCAGGATTTTCAAACTAAAAGCATGACCACTACGGTTTGCTGTACTGCTTTCAGGTTAGGCCCCCTTTTGATTCAACTACTTATAGATTATAAGAGAGGACTTTGTTAACAAACATGCTCATATTTCCTAAATCATCATTTGATAATGAACAGTCTTACCAAAAAGTCTCTTCCGAATCTGTAAACTCATTCACATGGATGCCGGCAGCTCCTTTACTGCCTGGTGACGAGAGGCAACATATAAAGACAGTTCTGGTGTGAGAAGCTGGTTAAGTACAATGACTGACTGTAGTTCAGAACTCAATCACACAGCTAGACTGATTCTATGTTGCGTCTTCCATGTCCCGCCTCCCTCTGTGAAATATTAATGACCTGTGCTGCCATCTAGTGGCCTTAAAAGGAAACGCAACCAATTCTGAGAAGCAGCCTTTGTTCCAAAAATCAGTCAATTTCTAAAAAATGACTTTAGAATTCCTGCTTTTGTGTTCTCAGTTTGAAAAAATAGATATTTTTAATAGTATGGCGATTTTTAAATACCCTTTTATGTCTTAATAGGAATAGAAAAAACAGCAACAAATACAGGAAATATGCAGCTGCTTCTAGTGGCAGAGAAAGGGAAAACATCCACCTCTCACGTGTGGCAAGCATGTGCGCAGGCAGGTGGATGCTCTCGCTTCATATTTAAAAACATATTGGGGTTTCTTATCATTTATGGAAACCTTCTACCAAATGAAAATTTAAAACCACTTCTTTAAAATGAAAACAAACATTTTCTGAAAAATCTCCAGTCAATTTCGGGGACTTTTCTCGTTTGAGGCATAAAAGATAAAATATCAACAGATTAAAAGAGGGAACACAAGCCTGATTTAAGGACAGTAACTGAAGCAAAAAAAAAAAAAAGATATCTAAGAGGTTCTCCAGTGATTAGATGACAGGAGAGGAGACAGTACTCTGTGCAAGTCTAGCTCACCCTTGAGTACCGTTCAGGTGAGTTCCTCATGCTAGTGGTGCCGCTCTCAATGCTTCTCCACCTAGGTAGGTTGGAATAAGAGGACAGACACATGAAACAAAAGACAGAACCATGGCACCAACAGGTACACAGTAAAACCATGTTTGCTCCAGTAAACACTGATGTCAGCTACCGCCTGCTACGGTCAAACGTCTACAGAATTTGGATCCTTTGGGCGACCAGAGCCTTGGCTGTCTTCAAAGGGAGAGAAGAGATGGCCAACTTGATTAAGTGGGAAAAAAAATAATAAAAATGAGGGTAAAACAAGTTTCTTTTTTTATTACAAACAGATCCGTTCCAGGTTAAATGTGCTGCTTTGACTCTTGTGGTTAGCAGAGCGACGCTGCTTTTGGAATTTGGTTTTAGCCGTTAGAAAGTGGGTGTGAAGACACGATTGTTTGGGAGGAAACATCGTTCTCAACATCTCTGTGGGAAGAAAAGGCTGCAACAGTGGGGAGAAAATAGATTTAAATGTAAAAAACATCAGGTCTTTCCTTCTCGTTCTTAAATTCTTGAGAACATTTTTTTTCAAAGGTGATGAGAAACACTGTAGATCTGCATGCAGACTGAGCAGTTTGTAATCAGTAATTGACAGGATTGATCATTCTTTTAGCTGCTTTTTGGGTCTCTAAATAAAGGTGAGGGAATAACACACTGTACTTGGCCATCTGCATAATCCATACATCTTCTCTTGTCCGGTTGTTTAGCAGCACAATGTCAAATTAGTTGCAGTCTTGAAAAAGCAGAATTTTTTTTTTTTCCCAAATCAAGTCAAATGTGGAAAAACAACATTGAATTTGAGTGTTTGACAATCGACTGATGCTCAGCGGAGTTTTATTGAAACAAAACAAACGCAAAAGTTATAAATACAAAGAACATCAGGGACCAAACTCCTATGGCTCTTAAGGTAAGCCAAACCAAACTCTACGAAGCAAATTTAAAGGAAAAACAAGAAAGTTATGCTATCACTTTAAAATAAAAAAACAACACAATTTATCTAGTTCTAGAAATTCTAGGCATACACTTTGAACAATACAAAACTTTGATTTCGTTCCTTCTTGTGGATTCTTTTCTCCACCATTGCAAAAAAAGAACAACAAAAGAATTAAGTGAGAAGCTCTAACAATATGCGATTATTTACAAGCAAGTCCCTAAGCAGCTAAGAGAAACCACAAATAAAGGGAGTACAAGCGGAGGGGAGCATGGACAAAACTTCCTGCAAGGCAATCAGCATTATTAATGTCCTCTTACGATTTTTGAGAATGAATGTCCGCTTTTCTGTAAATGTTCATTGTTGGTTTTTAAAGAACCGGGAACAAAAAGTGTTTAGTTGGGTCTTTTTTTTAATAGATATTTTGAAGACGTGTCCCAATGTAACCGCATTGGTTACATGAATTTCCTCAGCCAAAAGGACTCCAGCCAATCATCTTGAGCCAATTCTGCAGTCTGTCCATGTTATTCTATGATAAATATGTACAGTTTTTTTTTTTCTCAGGATGGATGAAGAGTAAAAAGTCAATCAAAAAACAAAAATGAGGCCAATCTCCTGGGTTTTTTTTGTCGTTTCTCTTTTTTTTGTTGCCAACTGCCTTTTGGTGCATCTATTTCCACTGCTGCCCATAAGAATCCTGTGAAAACTCCATGGTGTCATTACTGTAACCATAGTTACCGGAATAGTCGGCCCCTTGCTGCAGGGGCTGCTGGGCGATGGGCTGGGACCCCCAGTTCTGCTGGTTGTTGGTCTGGCGGCGCTTGGAGTCAGGCTGGTTAAACACATCTGCCTTCCTCTTCCCGCCCACGTTTCCGCCGCGGTTGCCCCTAGCACCGCGAAGACCACGCCCCCTTTGGGGTTGGAAAGGGGCACCCCGCCCGCCACGGCCACCCCTTGGCCCGCCGAGGGGCGGTCCTCGTTGAGGGTAGCCACCTCGACCTCGCGCCGGCGGAGCTCCTCGCGCCCTAGGTGGAGGAGGCCCCCCCCTGCTGGGACGAGTGCCGCGGCCCCTCATGCTATAGACGTCTTCGTAGCCATAGTAAGGGTCCTCGTAGCCCCCGCGATAGTCATGATAGTCGTAGCCATAGTAATCATCATAGTAGTCTTCATAACCGTAATAATCAGGCGGATAGGCATAGCCCCCTCTGCCACCGCGGCCCCTGCCCCGACCTGGAGGCGGCATACGAGGGGGGGTATAGTAGTAGTAGTCTTCATATCTACAGACAAGAGCACAGTCTCAGTGAACTGAATCCTGCCGTGAGAGGCCGTCAAACCGCCACAAGTCTCACCCCGCATTCCTGGTGGTCTGCCGGGCCGCCTGGCGCTCTTTCCTCTTCTTGTCTGGGGGCTTTGCCAAAACTATTTCAATTTCCTCTCCTGCGAGTTCTTTCCCGTTCATTCCTTCCATCGCCTGAGCAAAAACAAACGACCCGTTGATTAAAAAACAGAAAAAGACACAGATGTTTTGATCAAGCAGAGCTCACCTGTACAGCAGCATCCCTTTCTTCAAAGTGGACAAAGGCGTAGTCTTTGAGTTTTTTCACTCGTTCCAGCTTTCCAAACTGTGAGAAGGTCTTCTCCAGCAGCTCCTCAGTCACTGCTGTCGCCAGCTTCCTTACAAAAAGCACCTTCACCTATGACAGAGGAGAATACGTCTTAGAATCATTTTACAGGTGCAGGTACTTCCATTTCTGAACAGGAAAATAGCTCACCTTTGCCATGACCTCTGGGTCGGGTTCAGCTACAGGGTCAGCCCACTCAACGGTGACTGGGTTGCCCCAAACCTTCACCTTCCCACTCATTAGACGCCGCCGAGCTTGTGCTGCAGACTTGTGGTCCTCATACTCCAGAAAGCAGAAGCCACGGTTCTTTTTCTTATCGTCTGGCTGGTGGTACAAAATCACATCCTGAAGACCCTCTGCAAAGAAGAACCGCATCACTCGTCAGCGACAGACAACCGACTGAAAGGCTTTTTCTAAATACAATCATTTACTTGAAACAGACCTGTAACCTTGCCGAAGTCTTCCAGTATACTTTCCCTCGTCTTGTTTTTGGGAATTGATCCAACAAACAGCCGGTTGTTTGCAACAGATATACAAACTCCCAAATACTTGCCAGGGCGGATTTCGTGGTTATCACACTAAAAACAAAAAAACAGCAAAGTACTTGAAAAGTAATGAAACACAGTAGAAGAAAACACACATTTGCTCAAACTATTCTTCCACAAAATCCCTTTCTTTTACATCCAATGGGATCCATGAGATTTCAAAATGAACTTACAAGCTTGACGGCCTTTTGGGCATCGTCCTTGTTGCAGTATGTGATGAAAGCATATCCTCTGTTTTGACCAGAAAGGGGGTCCATCATTAACCTCAGGTCCCAGATGGGACCTGCAGACTCAAACAGGGGCACAAGCTCGTCTTCATACAAATCTCTGGGGATTTTTCCTACAAACACCTGAAAGAAAGACAAAACACAAAAACTAAATCGATCATGAAAAAAATGACAATTCTATATAAAATTAAAACAATTTCCCTTTTAATTCAACTATCCATATTTATTTTTCTTAATTACCTGCTTTTTATATTTAATATTTCGTTTTAGCATGCGTATGTGAACGATTTTAAACTGATCTTGTGGGGTTTTCCTGTTAAAATAGAGGAGGAAAATTTAGCTAAAATATGTATTTTTGGATATTTCTTTATTCAAATCTATGTAAATCAGGAGCAGACAAATTTAAAAAGATTGTGTTTGTCATCTCTGCTCTGCAAAGGGAAAAGGGGGGCGGGGGCGCTTCACGGCAACGGTCCACTCAGGTGAATTTCTAATGAACTCCTGTCGCTCTGCGGAAACTATAATCTAGAAAACTACACAGGTTTTTGAACATTTTTAAATGATATGAGAAGACCAATGGGAACACTTTGAAAATAGATCAAAAGATGGTCTGAGTGGATCTTTAAAGAACAGGTTGTGTAATCATGCTTCTTTAAATAATCCCCACCTCTGTTCCAATCCCTGGATGTGTGCCTTTGAACATCTCCTCAGGTGGGGGGCCTCCATACTTTCTTTGTCCCGTGGTGACATCTAGTGTGTATCCTGTTCGCTCCAAGAGAGCCTTGGAAAGTAAACAATCAAAAAATGGGTTGAGCTTTGTAACTGAGAGAGCATTTTGGTTTTCAACTTATCCCAAAAAAACTGCACAGCAAGAGCGTTTACCTTTATTTTTGCCTCATCGGGGCCTTTAGTGGACTCTTGTACCTTGCTGCCTTGTTTTTCTCTCTGCCTATACGTCTTCATGACTCCACAAAGAAACGCACTTTTATTCTGCAATTAATCAGACCAAATGATACTTTAGAAAACTGTTTAAAAAAGCACTGACGAGCACATAATTGATGAGTGTACATACCTGCACATGGGACAGATCGCTCTCCTTAAACTGCTGCAGGACTGTTAGAGCTCCCTCCTCATTGAACTCCCGTAGAGCATCAATGGCCCTTTCATCCAGATCTGCATACGCCACCAGGCCTATACATCAGGACAAAGTGAGCTAGACCGAAGACATCAACAAACACATCGGAGCTTTGAAGGTAATAACAACCAGCCACCTGTTTGGAAAATGTTGTCTAGATTTTCAGCCACTTTCTGGGGAAGCCCTGCATCAATGAGGGTCTGGTAGTTTTCAGTGTGAGTTGTAGTTGTAGTCACATCCATAGGCTCCTCTTCTTCCTTTACTGGGGCCGAACTACCATTCACCTCAGCGGAAGCCATTCTCCTGTTAGATAGACATGAATAAAAACAGTTTCACGTTTATTACCTCATTAAATTACTGTCAACTTGACATACCAGAAGCTATCAAATTACGGAATATCTGGCTTTTAACTCAAAGATGTTTTTGAACGAAAATGTTACGTTAAATGTCAGTATTATGATCAAAAACGATGTTATTTATTACTGATTTTCAAAATAAAACGACCCGCTCATACATTTTAAAAGGCTTAGTTATTCCACAGTACCGCCCCCTTCACATGGCGCCTGATCGATAGCTAACATCTTTCATTTATAATACTACGTGGCCCAAAATGTTCTAAAAGCGTAAGAAAAAAAACATTCATCAATGAGAGCCAAAACATTCCATGCGTTTAAATGAAGTGTTGATCTCCATGTGTGTCGATTTTAGCAGTACACAAGAATACGTCCTAGCTAGCTAACGGGCTAACACGAAGGCCTCGCCGTGCAGCCCAGACACCTTTACACGCGCGCGCCGTAAAAGGCACAAACGGGTAGTTAGCAAGACTTACCAGGATGATTTAGAAAACTAGCTGGAAAATGTTTTAAAAAATATAAAACACTTGTTTTTTCGGACGTTGGGAAAATGCTAAATGCCAAGAATGTTCAGGTCTACCACACGACAATTTTTTTCCAGACGGCAGCGGTCTCGTCTCGGCTCGCCCGAACAACGCCACTGAGGGAAACATCGCGAGATCTGAGAGTCTGCGGAATAACCTCGGTTTGCAAATCCGAGGTTGGTCAAAATGGAAACATGACCATCCTTCTGTAATATTCTATTTTTTGTAATATCCGTTTTGATATGATGTGAATTTCCAGAGGCTACAAGGAAAACAAACTTTAAGTGTAATCAATCTCCTTACCATAACTCAGAAACCAACATATTTACAATTTTTCCAGTACTTTAAATATATTGTAAACCTTTTAAAAAAAATTCTAGTAATTTATTTTTTTTATTAAATGATAGGGTGTTTGATTGTAAATTTTGACTAAAGTTGAATAATTGCCTTTTTAAAATTTTGATTTAATCCATTTAATAATTATTCCTCGTAGCATTTGGTTTCTTCATTTGTACTCTTTGGTTTATTGAGGTAGCAAAGTATTTACAGGGTTTGAGTGAATTTCTTAAATGGGTAAATCCCCCAGACAGAGCTAAGGCCTGAAATGACAGACCTTTGTGAAAGTTTTGGCTTCGGTTTTGCAGCAGATGCCCCTCTTGGTCTCATGGTACGTATCCATCCCCATAAGTTTGTGGTACCTTTACAGAACAATCCAAAGACTTTGCTTAGCAGCTGAGATTATATGAGACCAGGTATCTACAGCTGTGCCATCAGAAGTGTTCACAACCTATCCATATCATCACCATAACAGGCTTAAAATAAAAACAAAAAATGAGTCCAGGTGTAACCAGGAACCCTAAATTGAGAGATGGCATAAACAGGGGAAATGAAAATCAACATAAACCAACAGAAAATTAATCATTTTATTTTGAAACGTATATAAAAGATAATCGTTTGCTTCATTAACAGCCAAAATGAGCAGATAGTCAATTATCTTTACATTGTTTTCAACGTTGCTACCCTTTCTATCAGAGTTGTGAGCGCAAACGTCAATCGTCATGTTTCAGTTTTCTGATCTTGCCAACGTGGCGGTCGATCTCCTTTTGCAAACGCTCGATTTCTTTCTTGTGGTGCTCAATCTCTTCCGAATGATGCCTCCTCAGCACCTCCAGCAGCTCCATCTCCTTCTTTCTGCAGACAAAAACTCAAACTGTCAAAAAGGGAAACCGCTGGCATGAACTTTTCCTCCAAAACCTGTTTCATTTCTTACCTGAAGTACCGCTCCTCCTCCACCACCGCTCGCTTTCCAAAAGCACCTCCTGCCTGCCTCACGGAGCCTCCTCCACCTCCACCTTTCCCTGCTCCTCCGCCCAACTCACCAAGCTGGAACAAAGGATACATCATAGGATCCCAGCATGCAGTGGCTTTTCCATAAAAACGAGCAAACTCGACTTTCTTTGGTTTCAATTAGGGTGTAACAAAAGTTTTTTTTATTTGTTTCTTTATTTACATTCCCCAAACATGACAATTCTACATGCAAATAAAACAGCAGGTGTTTTTGATGATTGTTGATTCCAAGAAGCTGCATTAAAAATCAACAGATTTATTTCCAATCAAAATGACTATACATTGAGTTGAGTATATAAAACAAGAATTGGAAATGTGTTTGGATAATTTTCCAAGAAAATTCCAAAAGGTCTTATTAAGGGTACCCAATGGACGATGAGAAGGAGATGATGATTGCAGATCCTTAAACCATAGAAAAGTAGTGATCATGTCGTAGATTCAGCTAATTTAGATTCATACATGAATCGTAGTTTTAAACTAATATCTCTTATTTTTTTTCTCAGTTTATTGCACATTATGACCTTTTTTTTGCCTAAACTTTTAAATAATACATTTATTTTGATTAGAATAATATTAAAATATGAATCCAAACTGGCCATTTTTAATTTTTTTTTTATCAAACTGAATATTTGCACATTTGCTTTTCAAAGTAAAGTCACGTCTTTCAAAATAATGCAGCTCTTTCTTAGAGAAGCCTTTTTGCAGCTTTAGCTTTGAGCAGACATGTCCTCTGACATGTGACCTCTGACAGCTGCAGGGAAAAACATGCAGGCTTTGTCCGGCCACACTCAGTAGACATTAGCCGGCTAATGCTAACCTGAGTACCTCTTTACCTGGTCGGATGCCATCCTGGTCTGACTCTGACAGATCATCAGGCATCTTCTGAAGTTTGCCCTCAGAAGAAGTCTCGCCATTGCTGCTCTGGAGCTCCAACGCTACTGAAACCACGAGAGAAGACGCGCCACACCTCCTGCTGCAGCCGAGCGAATGTGGGTCAAACAATCTGCGGGAATTTGTAGTAGAAAGTGGGGGTTGGTGGCTTGTACGTGCAGCACATGCAAAGGCTCGCTGCTGCCCCCACCCGGCGAAGAAGCGGTACTACGCTGCTTTGTTTTTCTCTCATCTCGCTTCAGTGGATATACCACTTTAGACTGAAAAATAATCTGTCAACAAAATATTTGTTAACCACTGAAGTGAAAGAAATCTAATTTAAATGAATCCATAAATTCTACCCGTCCAGACTATACCTGTAACGATTCAAAAAAGACAGTGATGTCCCTTTTCCACTGAACTCATGTCTAAAGTTTGTAATTTCATTTCAGCCCACATAGACTCAGACTTCTGCCTGTGCTTAGAGCATGGACTGGCATCACTCATTGTCCATCTCATAAAATAGACAATTATATCTAATTAATCGCATTTTATTTTTATGCAAATAGCACATTCATAATTCCAAATTTTCAAATCATAAACCTCATTTCTCTGTCTTTGTTAATACATAAAAACAATAAAAAATTATGATAATAAGAAAGCTTAAAACTTTTCTTTTGTTATTTTACACAAAACAAATTGAAAATAATCACAAAATGTATACAGTAACCACAACCAAAAATCATACCTGTTCGCCTTCCAGCTAGATGCCAAAAACAAATTACAGCTGCTAACCGTTGTTTTTTGTTTCTGTTGAACTGACACACTTCACAGAAAAAGCGGAAGTAAGTGGAACCTTCACAATAAAAGTCTTCAAAACAAAATACACTTTACAAACATTGACACTGTTTTTTTTTTTATCATTTTCTTTTACATCTTCAACATACTTCTTCTGAAATTAAAGGCATCTTCAATCAAAGGAAATTAAAATGGGTCATTTACACCCACAACTTTCCCCCAGCACTTCCTGCCCCCACAGCCCGGGTCCAATGCGCCCAACGTGGGCACCACCAAGAACTCCAGTTTCTTCCCACAGCCCAAAAACCTGCTTCATAGGGTAATTGGTGATTCTGAATTGCCCCTATTTGTGTTTATAAGTGTGTGGCCCTGCAACAGACAGGTGACCTGTCTAGGATGGCCCCTGGCTTCGCCCCAACAGTAGCTGGGACAGGCTCTGGCAACCCTGCGACCCCAAAAGGGATTCAGCAAGGTTCTGAAAATGGATGGATGATTGATTTTTTTAAGATGACTCATCTCTTGAAGTGGACATAGAGATCTGGTTCTTTTACGCCAGCAGTGCAGTTCACAAAGCGTCCTTCAGTCTCCAAGCAGAAATCCTGAAGCTGGTTCCTGATGTGACGTCATCCGTCATGCAATCACACCGTCACACTCCACTCTACCTGTGAGGCAAGGCAGGTTTATTTGCATGGCATAATTTGTAAACAGAGTAATTCAAAGTGCTTCAAAATGCATAAAAATCCCAATAAATAACAGTGATAAGATTAAAAACAGTGTGTTTTTGCAAATCTGTGTTTCTTATTGCACATCATGCACTTTACAACACCAGATTACTGCTTACTTATTGCATTTCTGCTTTGAACTTCTCTGTTTTGTGTTTTTTTTTCTTTCTGCATTTCTGACTCCTAAGGTTCTATATTTATTTACATATGTGTGAGTAGAGGACAAAGTAAGAATTTCATTGTATTGAGAAATCACTTTCCCTGCTGCTTATAACAAATAAATGCTTTGAATCTTCGTTAATGGATTATCCACAAGCCAAAACTCTCGTCTGCTACACACGGCATCTGAACTGTGCTTGTTTAAAAAAAAAGTGTAAAGACCATTTTCTGTCATTAATATTTTTAAAGTTCAATTCTTACTTAACTGTAGTTAAATTCATTCAGATCCTTAATATTGTGGGAATTTGTTTTTATGGATATCTGTGCTTTATTGTAACAAATCTCCAGTACTTAGTGTCTCACTCTGAAACATGCAAACTTTTTTTGTGGGTTCTCACCATTTTTGATTTTAATGTTCATTCCAGATGATTTGATGAGGGGAAACACATTTTTTGTAGCAGCTTCAGTCACTAATGTCAGATGGCAGATCTTTAGGGAACTACAGCATGCAGAATATGAAATGAAAAAAAAAAATAGAGCAAAAACAAACTCAGCTAGGTGCACAGCACGCCGTTAACTACTGTCCCACTGTGACCCCTGGATGGCCCTTTGCTGGCCCACAGCCTTGAAAGGAGGTGAGAGGTATTATCCAAAGCGCCTGCTTCTGACCGTCTCATCCAAGGTGAAAGTCTCAAGGCCAACTTCAGACGGAGCCTTTTTAACGAGTCGATTCATCATCTCGACATTCCCAGCTTTGATGTGTTTCCCTGCAGTCCACAGCCAATGTAGCTTTTGCAGCAGCACACATCTGCAGGCTGCTGAACAAACTTCTCTCTGACCAAAACTGGCCCCTCCTTTCTGGAGGCACTTCTGTGATGTCTCTAGTTTTTGATCATCCGAACGCCCAAATAGGTTGCAGAATTTAATCAAATGCTCCAGTTAAAGATGAAATATAAAACCTAAATATATATTGTTAATGCTTTACAGCTATTTTTGTGACTTTTATTCATCACATGGGTGGAAGCAGCTGTTGGGGTTGTAATGAAAGTACTCTGAGCAGGAAAATGATTAACCTTAATGCAATAATCCATCAGAGAAACCATTCATGGTGTTCCGGAGATCAATGCGAGAAGCAGATGGAGATGGTTAACCCTTGTGCTATCTTAGATGACCCCACCCTTACATTGACGTGTTCTCCCTACCATGACAAAGGTGGATAAAGGAAAAATTTCATGTAATCCATGGACACCAGTGAAGATCACAAATCATTGAAGAAAAAAGGTTCAGAGCACTGTCTAGTGGGTCTAGATGACCCAACTCCCAATGTTAAAGTGCCTAAGATAGCACAAGGGTTCAAGAGGAGGAACAGGGATGATACGAGGGTCCTGAGGTTGAAAATGCATCGAAAGAGGCCTGGAGGAGGACCAAAGAGGAGGTGAGCGAGGAGATGCAGAGGAGGAGATTAGTTGGAAGCAGATTTTTTGCTGTGGTGCCCCCTAAAGGAAGCATCCGAAAGACTAAGAAGAAGAATCTTGGCAAACATCCGGTCAGCCAATTTCCTGCTTCCTTTTCTGAAGTGGAATGAGATGATGCATTCATTGTCAAAAATTTAAATCATTTGGAGACTTAAATCTAAATTAATTTGCACAGTTACAGTTATTTCTGAGAAACATGTTTTTTTCCCCCCTTTAGATAGATTTACGTTTGAAGGAGATTTGCTCAAGTTTCCAGATAAAACAAACAAGAGACAAAAAGGATGCTTGTCCCTCAAGTTCAGGATGAGACACTCAGCAGCACAAAGGAAGGCTTTCCACAGCAAGGAGATAAGGTGGGTGTTCAGTACAGATGAGTCATATCGATGACCCATTGAGAAAGAGCCCCACCTCCATAGCCCACTGTCTGACAAAACTCACATTGGTTCAAAGTGAGCTCACAATCGCTCTTCATCACCTAAATCCAGCACAGGTGAGGGTCAATGGGACCGTGTTGGTGTGGGGTTACTGTGATGACGTGCAGAACCCTGTCAAGCCGTTCAACCAGCCAATGACTGCCGTGCTGTGGAAGTGCTCGCATGCTCCTTGTATTGTGCAGCATCCTTGGTTTGCAAATACTGACGGAAGAAAATGATTCAAAGGAAAGGATGCAATCGGTGGAAGGAGAGTCATTGAAAGAAAAACTTCAGCTCATGACAAATTGAAAACAAATATTGGAAAAAAAAAGGATAAGATGAGATAAGTTCAGATAAACTTCATAGATCCCGCTGTGGAGAATTTCAATCATTAATAGATGTTAAAATTTGGAAAAGAAGAAAAAGAAAATCTTTAAAAATGTCTAAATATTTTGACAAAAACCTACACCATAAATGGCAACAATACAAATTTATTGACATTTATGTTTCTCTTTTTAATCTCCCTCTTTACATAATGTGTTTCTCATACAACAGATTCAATTTCTTATCAGTCCATGTGCAGGTATTACACTACCGATGTGAAACAGCAGGTGGCAGTATGACCCCACCACGAAGTCATCCATTTGACATTGGGAGTTGGGTCATCTAGACCCACTAGACAGTGCTCTGAACCTTTTTTCTTCAATGATTCTTGATCTTCACTGGTGTCCATGGATTACATGAAATCTTTCCACCTTTATCCACCTTTGTCATGGTAGGGAGAACACGTCAATGTAAGGGTGGGGTCATCTAAGATAGCACAAGGGTTATGAGTATTTATCAATAAAATCCCGCTGTTATTTTTTGCAGTTATCCTTTTTTCAGAAAAACATGCAAACAAAATCTAACAGCTTACGCAAGAGTGATATTGCTTAAGTCAAGATGCATCTTTTTCAGACGCACAGATTATTTTATGCACACTTTTACATTTTCTGCAAAAAAAGATCAGCTTCTGTGAATTATCTAAAAGATGAATGCTTCTCAGTCGTTTGGCTGATTTTGAATTTGCTGCAACATCAACATTTCTAAGCATACTCTTTAAATAATCAACTTTATGGGCTTTTTGTACAAAATAAAATAATAAAAAATAAAATAAAAATGACATAACAGTCTAAAGAGCTTAATATTTGACAATAATTGCATACATATCGGAATTATTTCCTTTTCATTGCATAGTCCATTCATGCTTGCATGTTAATGAAAATTTCTGTGTCTTGCTCTTTTATCCGATGGAGATAACTTTAATGAAATGGACTGTGATTGAAATCAAAATCAAAAATCCTGAGTCATTTTATAGGATAGTCTTTCCAGAGCGGCAGGAGTTCATCAGAAATTCACCTCTGAGCAAACATTAGTGGTACAAGAAAAATGGCAAGCATTAGCAGAACTATCCAGCCGTACAGCTTGGATCCAGATTCCAAGATGTGTCTGTAAGTGGATGCATCAAAATGGGGCAGAGCAGGAAACACTATCTTTTTCTATAAAATCATTTCTTGCTCTGCTCCTGATTTCCCAACGACTTAAAATACTCAGAAATGTAAATTTGGTCTTAACTTTTCCATTTATATGTCCTCCATTTTCAGATGAACCCCACAAAAACAGGTCGAAAACACCAAACACACTTTTTTCATCGGACTGGATCGCTAAGATGCTAAAGTGCTGAACAGCAAAAATATGTAGAAATAAAGTAAAAACAAAAAAGAAGTAAAAGTTTGAGGAATTGATTCATTTGGGTAAATATTTTTGTTTCCCATTTCTTTAAAAATGAGAAAGAAACATATCTGAATAATTACATTTTCCAAAAATATGCATTTTCTGTGTACGATTACTTTACTGCAGTCTTGAAATTATTAGATTAGATTCCATCATTTTCAATTCCTAATTTCCCTTTTCTTTAAATGTATTCATGTTTGTTAATGTAACATAAACTTTCACAAATTGCGCATCAACTGTCTTTCAGAACAAACTCATTCTTGCATCTCAAAATTCTGTTTTTCTTCATGTGCATTCGGCTCTGACTCTGCTGAAACACCCTGGAGTTAATGGCCTCCATGAGCTGCCAGGATGTTGGCACAGTTGCCATGGTGACCATCAGGGTTGATAAAGGGGATTCTTTGTACTCTGCACATACAGGGTCTTTCAGAAAAGTGTCAAACATTACCTACCGGACTCACAAGAGCTTTGGCGGCCAACAAACACGGAGCTGACCCATTTAGCGAACCGGCCGGTGTCTGACAGATCCACTAAAAATTCCGTTAAAAAAAAAAGAGAACTCGTACATTTTTAGTTTACACTGATACACCTATATCGCCGATGACCCTTCCTTGCTCTCACACAGCCGACATCATCGGCAAAACATCAAGTTCACACCCCTAAGATGACCAAGATCCTGAAGACCAGCTGTACCAGCACACGGAAGATGAGGAGACCTTCACATATCTATGCAGGAAGGAACGGAAACGGACATTATAACCCACACTGGAAAGGTGAGGGGACCCTTCATCACCCTCAAGAACTTCTGGAAATCCCACCCCATCACAACACCCACCAAGATTCACTTGTTCATCTCAAAAATGCTAAAATCAAGCTAAAATCAAGCTAAAAAATGCTAAAATCAAGCTAAAAAATGCTCAAATCAAGTCTGTCCACGGAGAACAACAAAAACCACCATCAGGAGATGACAGACCTTCATCTCTTCATGTCTGAGAAGATTTTTCACCGGCTGGAAACCATCATGCCTGAAATCCCCAGAAGAAGAGGAAATCAGGAAAAGCAAGAACCACGTGAAGCTCAAACAATGTTCAAATATCCAAATAGTCAAGAAAATGTATAAAGAAACTCTGATTTCATGATATGAAGATAAGAGGAGTTAAGTGTTTGAATAATTTGAAATACATGTGTGAACCTGAATGTGGGGAAATAATCAAAGCTCTTTAAACTAGATGGAGCTGCATTTGCAGAAGAAAATGCAGGGTTGAATGCTATATTGCTGAAGGAAAATGCAACTTAAAAAGGGTAATAATTGGCTAGAAAAGAAAAAAAAAGACAGAAATTAATGGTCAAAGTGGACCATACCAACCAGGTACAGTAGATCATTTTGTGTTGCAGCGTCTCTGCGGCTCTCTGGCATCTGATGACTTAAAAGACATGTAAAACTAACATCTTGACAAAAATACATTTTTGAAAGGCCAACAAAGAGGCCTATGTTTTTTATATACGTATATATATATATATATGTAACCCTGCAGTTATGTGCTGGATTGTTTCAGGTGCCTCTTTGCACAGCCTACACCTTGGGTCTTGTCTGGTGTGGTAGATCTGAGCCTCTATTGCTCTGGTGCTCAGGGCTTGTTCCTGAGCTGCCAGGATGAGTGCCGCAGTGCTGTCCTGTAGGCCAGCCCTCTGTAGCCATTGGTAGGACTTCTTGATATCAGCCACTTCAGTTATGGTCCGGTGGTACATCCCATGCAGGGGTTTGTCCTCCCATGAGGATCTGTCCTCCAGCACTGTATCCTCTGCTCTCCATTGCCTGAGACATTCACTGAGCACACTGTCAGTTGGGGCCTTGAGCTTGATGTACTCATGCATCTTGGATGTTTCATCCTGGATAGTGGCTTCTACGCTCATTAGCCCTCGGCCTCCTTCCTTGCGGCTAGCATACAGTCTCAGGGTGCTGGATTTGGGATGGAACCCTCCATGCATGGTGAGGAGCTTTCGTGTCTTAACATCCGTGGTCTGTATCTCTTCCTTTGGCCATCTTATTATTCCTGCAGGGTATCTGATAACTGGCAGTGCGTAGCTGTTTATTGCCCGGGTCTTATTTTTGCCATTGAGCTGGCTTCTCAGGACTTGCCTCACTCGTTGGAGGTATTTAGCTGTTGCAGCTTTCCTTGTTGCCTGCTCCAGGTTGCCATTTGCCTGTGGAATTCCGAGGTACTTGTAACTGTCCTCGATGTCTGCTATTGTTCCTTCTGGGAGTGAGACCCCTCCTGTGTGGACTACCTTGCCTCTCTTTGTCACCATCCGGCTGCATTTCTCGAGCCCGAATGACAGTACTGTAGATCCTGGTGGTGTGGATCAGGGAGTCAATGTCACGCTCGCTCTTAGCATATAGCTTGATGTCATCCATGTAGAGGAGGTGACTGATGTTGGCCCCATTTCTGAGTCGGTATCCATAGCCAGTCTTGTTGATTATTTGGCTGAGGGGGTTCAGACCTAGGCAGAACAGCAGTGGGGACAGAGCATCACCTTGGTATATCCCACATTTGATGGACACTTGTGCAAGTGGCTTCCCATTGGCTTCAAGGGTGGTTTTCCACAGCTTCATTGAGTTTCCTATGAAGGCTCTTAGAGTCCTGTTTATGTTGTACAGCTCCAAGCATTCAGTGATCCACGTGTGTGGCATTGAGTCATAGGCTTTCTTGTAATCAATCCAGGCTATGCACAGGTTGGTATGTCGTGACTTGCAGTCTTGAGCGACTGTTCTGTCAACCAGGAGTTGGTGTTTCGCTCCTCTGGAGTCTCTACCAATGCCTTTCTGTGTGTTACTCATGAATTGATCCATGTGCCTATTTATCTTGGTTGCAATGATGCCTGACATGAGCTTCCATGTTGTGGAGAGACAGATTATTGGCCGGTAGTTGGATGGGACTGCACCCTTTGAGGGATCCTTCTGGATCAGGATCGTTCGGCCTTCTGATAGCCATTCGGGATGAGTCCCATCTCTTAGCAGCTGGTTCATTTGTGCTGCCAGGCACTCGTGGAGTGCTGTGAGCTTCTTTAGCCAGTAGGCATGTATCATGTCAGGGCCCGGTGCTGCCCAGTTTTTCATACCTGAGACTCTTTCTTGGATGTCTGCCACTGTGATGGTTACTGGATTCTGTTCAGGGAGGTTGCTATGTTCTTCTCTCAGAGAGACCAGCCACTGGGCATTGCTGTTATGTGCTGTCTCTTCCTCCCATATACTTTTCCAGTACTGTTCAGTTTCTAGCCTTGGTGGGTCTGCTCGGCTGTTTTGACCCTGCCACTGAGCGTACACTTTCGCAGGTTGAGTTGCGAAGAGCCTGTTTATCCGTCTGGCTTCATTGTCTCCTGTGTACCTCTTTAGGCGGCTGCTCAAGGCTAGGAGCCTTTGTTTGGCAGTTTCCAGTGCTTCAGGTATGGGCATCTGGCTGTATCTCTTAGGTACTTGGTTTCTCATTGTACCTATTTGAGCCTCTGTCAGCTTACTCACATCCTTCCGAGTTGCCTTGATTTTGGCCCCTAACCGTTGCTTCCATGGTGGGTATTGTTTTCTCCCATGCTTACTCTTATAGCCAAGCATCTCAAGGATCACTGCTGCTGAAGTGTAAACCAGTTCATTGGTTTCTGT